>JAJEJO010051528.1:0-56319 GCA_020662805.1 Glaucomys volans
CTGCCTCTGTAGTTCCCCAGGACAGAATGGAACAAAAATGCTGGGTCAGATCAGGGCAGAGATGTGGAGGAAGGACAGCGCATCTCACAAACACCTGTGGCCATGTCCGCAGCCACTCCCCTGCTCTCAGGCCCTGGCCTTCCCCTGGGTTCTACAAGAGAGAACCTGCCTGTTGACGTTTACTCAGTGCTGCTGGCAGAAAACTCAAGGCTGCGGGCAGAGCTGGAAAAGAACCGCCACCAAACAGGACCCATCATTCTACAGCAGCAGGCCCTGCCGGTAAGAGCCACCAGCACAGGCTTGGCCATGACCCACCTGTGCCGGTCACCAGGTATCCAGTAGTCACCCCCAGCACTGTCCAAGTTGATGATCAAGACCAGGAGCGAGGCTTCCCAGGTTTGCCCATAAGCCTGGAATCTCCTGGAATGTGAGCTCTCAGGTCTTGCTCTTTCTCTCCTGGGAATGCGCGGATCTGAAAGCTGCTACTTTACCTGCATCCTGGGAGAAAGCAAGTCCCTGACTGATCCTTAACTCCTTTTGCCACATGGCTTGCTTCCACCAATCCCAGTACTTCCTGGGATTGATGCAACCTTGGAGAGTCCTTTTCCCCATCCCAGGTGGCCCCGGGGGAGTTGGGAGCAGGTGGAGACTTGGCAGACAGGCTGCGAGAGACAGATGGCCCAGGCCACTCCAAGTGCCCAGAGACCTTGCCTGCACAGGTGGGTGTCCCAGCGCCCAGAGATGCCTAGTCCCCCTCCACTTCCCAGGTTGTTCCAGGTGTCCCCACTGTAATTGGAATTATAGCTGGGGTAGGGTATACACAGGAGAGTGTTTTCCCCCATCTCAGGACTTGCAGGGGGTGAGTTCTATTTGGAAGCACTGATACATGGACATCCAGGTAAAGTGTGGGGGTTGGGAAGCCCTTGCTTCACAGATGTTTTTCCCCTACAAAAAGGTTCCCTGCTGAACTGTCTTCTGTGCATTCATGGGAGCCCCTTGATGCATTTCACGCTTGAAAATTGATGTGTAATAACTTCAGATGCCCCAAATCATGGAAGAAACAGCTGTGAAAAAAAGCACATACCCAGCCCTGAGCTGAACTTTGGGACGAGGGTTGGGCCCAGGGACCCAGGTCTGAGGCTCTGCATTGGGGAGCTGGTTGGAACTCAAACCTGACTGGTTGCTCCTTCAGTGCCTTGCTGCTTCCTGAGCTCACGTCATAAGCTGGGGCCATCTTGAGTTTTTGCTTTGCCCATAGGATCTTCTTGCCAGTCCTTCAGATAAATTTAATCTCCTGGCCAAGCTGGAACGGGCTCAGAGCCGGATCTTGTCCCTGGAAAGCCAGGTGGGTGAGGTGCAGGGGTTGATGAGGCTTAAACATGCTCTCTAATCAGTCTGTGGCCAGGATGGGTGCTTAGTGTATGTCCAGGATCTGGGGTCAGTATTTGCCCAGTACCAGAGTTCAGGGTGCAGCCATGGTCAGAGTGAAGGGTGAACTCTGAGTCAGGGCACACTCAGTATGTTGTTGGGATGCAGAGAAGGTCCACCAGAATCTTAGACTGACTGTGTGGCCTCTGCCCCTCCCCCTCTACCCCTGAGGTCTCTTGGAATGGTGTCAAGTCCAGAGCTTGCCCAGAGCTTGGCTCTCTGCTCAGACAGCATGCCTAGGATTTGGCTGTCCAAGCCCTCAGGGATGGGCCCTACTGCCCACTGGTCCTCCAGCTGCCCCTCTCCATGTCTGCAGTTAGAGGACTCAGCTCGACGCTGGGGACGAGAGAAGCAGGACTTGGCCACACGGCTGCAGGAGCAAGAACACGGCTTTGGGCCCCCCTCGGACCCTATCATCATAAACCAGCCTGTAAGTGACCCCTTTAGAGGAGCTAGAAGCTAGTGGCCGCTGGGCACTGAGAAAAACTTAGGAGGCCAGTTTCTGGGCTGGGCATCAGAAGTCCTGGGTTAAAGTTCCTGCTGTTACCCACAAAAGCCCTTGTGTGGTCTCAGTCTCCCCACCTGTCGGGGGGAATAGAAACCCCTGCCAAAACTACCCCTTCCCCCACAGATGGTTGTGAAACTCAAGAAGGAGATGACTGTGGACAAGGGGCAGCCCACGTGGGCATTTCTGCAAAGTTCTGGCACTGCCAATACTCTAGGAATGTTTTGTTTTGTTTTTGTGATATCAGGGATTTAGCCCAAGGGCACTTTATCACTGAACAACATTCTCAGCCCTTTTTAAACAGGGTCTCGCTAAGTTGCTGTGGCTGACCTCAAACTTAAGATCCTCCTGCCTCAGCCTCCTGAGTCACTGAGATTACAGGCATGCGTCCTCATACCCGGCTGTCTAGGACTGGTTTTACTCATGGGCAGAGTAGCTTGTGCCTCTACACCCACCCAATTCCCAGTCCCAAGGTTCTCCCTCCCATCAGCCACCCCTTTGAGGTAATCAGAATGCTGCTGATAGGCTCTCAAGGTCTGCTCACAGATGTCCCTCAAGTTCAGCTCTAGGGACACTGACCCCCAACACCAAGATCCTGATTTCTCCTGCTCTTGAGTCATCCGTTCTTTGCTCATGGCTGAGGCTCCATAGCTCCTGTGAAGGCCCTGAGACGCGAACCGACAGGGAACACAGGGTCACATTTGAAACTCACTTGAACACTGTGCACTTGGAAAAATTAGGCATTCCATGCTATGATCAAATGGGTCTAGACATCTTTGAGAAGTCATAGCCCACTGGGTTTTGGATCCTTGCCTTACCAGGCAAGATGCAGGGATGGATGTGTACTCACTAGACTTGCTTTGCATATCACAGAATGCCTCCACCAACTCCAAGGACCTCAGGCGACCTTCCAAACTGGAGCCTGTGCAGCCCAGCTCAGACACGAAGCTCAATGGGCCCTCAAACCACCAGAAGACCTCTAACCTCCAGCAGACCTGAGCCTTCTCACAGGCTGGGAGTCTCACCCATACCTCCCAAAGATGACTTTATTAAATGTTGTACCTCAGTGAGCTTTTGCCTCTTTCCTGAAGCAAGGTAGCCTGGGGCCCCCACCACCTCCTCCCAGATCCCACTCTGGTCCTGAGCCCTCTGCGGCAGCCATACAGTCTCCAGCCTGACCTGGGAGCTGGTGTCTTCAGAAAGCCAAAAGCCGTAATGAACCCAAGAGGGTGGTGAGAAGAGGCACCAGGGAAGTAGGACTCTCCTGAACAGCCGGAGGAAGTGAAGCTACTGGAAACCAGTTCTGTTTGCATAAAGGAGGAAGGCCAGGACTTCCCACCTGCCCCAAATATCCATACTGTCAGAATTTTTTTTTTTTTTTGAGTTTGGTTCATCAGATGCTCAGATGCTTGGGGAAGGGAAAAACTTGAAGTCTTCCTGTCAACTAGGGCTAGGTTGATAGGCTGAGCTGGCTATTCTGTGTCCAAATGCAGCCAGAGACAGGAAAGCAGATGGGACTTGGGGAGGAGTCCTCACTGAGTCAACAGCCCCAGGTTTTAGCCACGACCATGCTGGGTAACCTTGGATGACTGGAAACCTCTCAGAACTTCAGTGTCTTCATCTATCCCATGCAGAGCTGGACAGCTTTGGTGGTGAGGCCATTTCCAGCACTGACATTTCTGAGTTGAAGGTGACTCCAGCCCAGGGAAGAGAAAGGAAGCAGGAAGGACAGAAAAATCCAAGAGAGAAGAAGTGGGAAAAACAAAAAGACTACAAGCATGGGCCCCAAAAGTACAGTTTATTGTCTTCCTGAGGTGAGTCAAGAAGGGGAAGAGGTGGGGTAGAGAGAAAGGGTTCAACTGAGCTGGAGCAACTGATCACTGAGACCCAAATCCACCTGCCTGAAGGCAGCAGGGTGGGAAGAGAGGACTGGAGATGGAGAGACCCTGTACCCCGCCACCAGGCCATCCCACTGCATGACTGCCAGCCTGGTGGTGGGAGAGCAGTTCCACCCCGATCATGCCAGGGCTGAGTCCTGTTTGAGGGGCAATAAGGTGAAGAAGATGGGCTTCTCAGGCATCAAGATGAGGCTGAACTTGGTACCCACATCGCTGAGATGTTGGATTTTAATTTTAAAGTTCTCCAGCACCTGAGAAAGAGAGCAGCAGGCTTAGGGGGTTCTGTCTTCCCTGGGCCCAGCTTGTTCACCTGCCAATGGGGCCTCTGAGTGTGACTGAGGCCTCAAGAGGTGTACAACCAGCTCCACATTTAACCCTGCACCATGCCCAAAATATCCCACTGGTGCTCTCCCTGTTTCTTGGATTTAGACCTTGACTTAACTAGTTGGCAGTACTTCCTCTCCTGCTCCCACCCCCATCCCATCACCTAAGGGGGAATGGATGGCCAGGGGTCACTGGTGGGTAATAAGTGGGTTACCTCAAAGGAGGAGGCAGCAGGGAATTGTGGGAGACAGATGTGCCCTAGCTGTATAATTTCTGGGCTCTGTGCAGAGATGGGTAGAGTAGGGATGGGGACTACCTGAGGTCCAGGGTCAGCCCAGGGTACCCAGATGTCTCCAAGCTTAACTCACGTAGATGAGTAATATGGTCATCTCCAGCTCTGCAACCCGGCGGCCCAAACACTGCCGAACACCCCAGCCAAAGCCCAGGTACCGGAAGTAGGTGTTGTTCTTGTCTTTGCTCAGCCATCGGTTTGGGTCGAAATTGAGAGGGTTGGAGAAGAACCTGGATTCTTGGCCCATGGCATAGTTGACCACCTGCACCAGTGTCTGGGGGCGAGGTAGTCAGAGGCCTGAGTGGGTTGCACCTTCCCACAGTCCTGAGCACAACACCTAGCTTTCCCATGTCCCTGAGCTCTATCCCCTCCATTCTTCATCCCAATCCCTGTGGGGCTGCCCAGCTTACCCAGGAGAGGATGTTCTGCCCACTCCCAAGGCCCAGTCCCTCCCTGAACTTTACCTACCAAGTGAGAACAACTGAAAACTCAAGGCCGGGATAACCCAAAGGATTTTCCTGCCCTTTCCTCAACCCCAGTGTCCTCCCTAACCCTGGACTCCAGGACATTCCAGTAATCATCACCCATGGTGCTTAGTACCTCTGCTCTTCATTCAAATTTGGACTGTTCCTGCTGAGAGCTCTGCAGGGCTCCAGGGCAAGGCAGAAAGGCAGGACAGAAGCCCCCCATCACCACCATCTGTCTGGAATTTCAGCCTGCCCCCAGCCTCCTCTGTATGACCAGCAGAGCCCATAGTTCCCTGGCTGCACCTACCTTCGCAGGAATCATATAACCACGAAGAACTATATCATTCACAAGATATCTCTGCACTGTCACAGAGATGGGGTGGAGTCTGTGGGGAAGAGGACACTCAGAAAAGGATAGCCACAAAACCCGGACACAGCCATACCCACCCCCACTCCTGTACCAGCATGGCATCTCAGACCTGGCTGCAGCTCCCCAGTCATGCATCTGAGGCAGGACTCAGTGTCTGTCTCCTCCTCTCCATCCCCAGCCTCTCACCTCCTGCTTCTAATTGCCTGTACCACCCCATCCTTGGAAGCCTTCCCCCAAGCCCTACCCTGGCCCTCCCCAAGGTTTGGGGAGGCAGAGGTGGATGTGTGCTTGCCTCAGCGTCTCCTTGATGCTGGCTTTGAGGAGTGGGACCAACTGTAGCATCATGGCTATGTCTCCCTGGGCCTGGCGCCGGGCAGCCAGAACCTCTGCTCTCAGCATCTCCTGCACCTTTGGGGTGCGGGCCATCTCATACAGGTGCCACTGCAGGGTCATGGATGTCTGGCAGGGAATGTGGGAGTACAGAAGACCAGGAGGGCCTGTCACTCTGAGGTACCTCGAAGTGGAAGACCCAAGCTAAATTTTCATTTACGAGAACCTCTCCCCCAATAACCACCTCATCCCAAGTCTCCACTCCACTCTTTGCAAAAGCAAACCCAAAAAATTTGAAAGGCAAATATCCAAGAAGGCCTTCTTGCCACCCGGGTAGGAATGTTTCGGACAGCACTTGACCCTGGCCTCATCCCTCATGTCACCAGAACCCATCTGTCTCCCCAGGCAGGAGAGTGACAGAAGCCAAATCATACTTCCAGAAGGGTCATGCTGCCAAATGACTGTGAATGTGGGGGCATGTGAATGTTCCTGTTCACATGCCCATGGCATAATGGCCCCTCCCCAGCCTAGAGCAGCAGAACTTCAAGTACGGCTCAAAGGTACTGAAACCAGACCTCAGACCTGCCCTCAGCATTGCCATCAGTGTGTGGGACATACTGAGACTAACCAGTTAACCTCAATATGAGCCAGAGACAGTGAACACTGATCCTCAAACCCCACAGTCCCAGATTCCTCCATGGTGACAAACTAAGCCCATTTAGGGTTCCAGCCTGGAACGCCCTCTCTCCTGTGACTACAACATGATTGTTGATGTATTACCTTACCAAGGATCATGTTTCTGTCCTAAAGGTTTAGATACCTTTCTCCTCCTGGGTGAGAAAAATGACACCCAGTCCCTTTTCAACTTCAAATCCTTGCCTGACTCCCTGGAACCTCCAGAAATGCAGAGGCTCCAGCCTGAGCCATGTGGCCCCTTCAAAACCTGCCTGCTCTCTTCCAGTGCCCCCCACTCCACCTCCCCAATCAATGCACACCTGATGCTCCAGTCACGCGGGGCTGCCCACAGCTCCCAAAACCCAGAATCTCCCCCATGCTAGTTCCTCTTCCTAGAATTCCCTTCCCCACCCAAGAAGCAAGTGTACACTCCTTCAAGCCCCTAACCACACGTGTGTGGGGGTTTGTCTCCAGTACCTCCATGGCTTGCCACAGGGTAGATACTTGGGAGATACTTGGCTAATCAGGTAGTTAAATAAGTCAGTAGTTGTGAGACCTTGGTCAAGTTATTTAACCTCTCTATGCCCCAGTTTCCTCATCTAAAAAAGGAGGATAATGGTAAAATAGCTCATAGAGTCCCTTGCCAGTATTACATGAGGTAATTTGTGTAAAAGCTTAGGACACTGCCTGCCGGATAACACGTGCTTAATAAATGGTTCCTCATCTTTGGTGCAGATATTCACCTTTTGAAGATTTCTTCTATATAACTCACAATGAATTATTTTTTACATGTGCACCAAGGCTCCATATACAGCCTGTCACAAGAACCAAAACTTCTCCACCAGAGCATCATATAAAAATAACTACCGCCGGGTGTGGTGGCGCACGCCTGTAATCTAAGTGACTTGGGAGGCTGAGTCAGGAGGCTGAGTCACGAGTTCAAAGCCAGCCTCAGCAACTTAGTGAGGCCCTAAGCAACTCAGCGAGACCCTGTCTCAAAATAAAATACAAAATAGGGCTGGGGATGTGGCTCAGTGGCCGAATGTCCCTGAATTCAATCCCTGGTTCAAAATAATAATAACAATAATAATAATAATAATAATAATAACAACAATAATAAGTACCAAAGAAAGTTATTAACCAAGGGGACTTTGACATATGCCTCTTCCTAGTCCTGAAATGCAATTCCTTCTTTCTCCTCCTACAAGGGACTTCAAGACACAAGTTGAATTTTAACTCCTCTCTCTGTTCTAGAGGGAGATGCCTCTGGTATCACGGCCCTGTAACGTGGGTTGCAGACATCTGCTCGCACCTCTGCCTTCCTGCTATCAGCTGCACTGAGTGCCCCTAAAATTCACATTTCAGGGCATGGTGGCTCACGCGTGTAGTTCCAGAGACTCAGAAGCTGAGTCAGGAGGATCACAAGTTTGAGGCCAGCCTTAGCAACTTAGGAAGACCCTGTCCTAAAATTAAAAAACAAAATAAAAAGAACTGGGGATGTTGTTCAGTGGTAGAGCACCCTGGGTTCAATCCCGAGGACTACAGAAAATAAAATTCGCATGTCAATATCCTAACCTCTACACCACTGCACTTGGAAATAGGACCATTAAAAAGGTAATTAGAATAAAAGGAGGTCATAGGCCCTAATCCATAATATCTGATGTTCTTCTTTTTTTTTTTCTTTGGAACCGGGGATTGAACCCAGGGGTACTCGGCCACTGAGCCACATCCCCAGCCCTATTTTGTATTTTATTTAGAGACAGGGTCTCACTGAGTTGCTTAGGGTCTTGCTAAGTTGCTGAGGCTGGCTTTGAACTCATGATCCTCCTGCCTCAGCCTCCCGAGTCACTGGGATTATAGGCGTGCGACACCGCCCCCGGCTTGTCTGATGTTCTTCTAAGATGAGGAGGTTAAGACACAGACATGCACAGATGGAAGCCCAGGTGCAGATAGAGGGAGGAGACAGCCTTCTAGGAGTCAAGGAGAAAGGCCAATGAATGAATCAATCCTACCTGCACCTTGATCTTGGGCCTCCAGCCTCCAGAACTGAGAGAATCACCTTCCATTGAAGTTATTGGGTTATGGTGTCCTGAGCAGATGAACATGGCCCTTACCTCAGCCATTTAAGAACCCTTGAAGCTTATTATGTTCACCTCTATAGTCTCAGTGCCTGTGTCCCAACTAGTAATCCATAACACTACATCATTAACTCACTATCCCGTTAACATGGGGGAGTTCAAGAAATCAGAAGGGAAGGTGTAGAAAGGTTTTAATGATAAAGAAAAGTTTCTACGGTACTGCACAGATAGGAGGGGAGACCTCATAATAGTTGTCTCTAGGTATTGGGGTAGTGGGGGTGGACCATAGGGTACTGAGGTGTGGAAGGTGAGGAGAGAAAGCAACAAAGAGACCCTGGAGGGCAGAGCCCAGGGCAAATTCCTCTGCCCTGCAAGCTTTCTGAAGTCTTGCCAGTTTCCCTGGCTCTAAGTGAGCTGTATTCTCATAGCCCTGGGGAATACGACCCTCCCACAGCTGGGCTTCCACAGAGCAGGCCTCACACCCTGCCTGTGGGTAAACTGACTTTGATGTCACCCTCCTATGAAATGAGTTTAGAGAACAGAGCCAGGACAGGGAGGCATATTTCATATGGGGAGGACCCCCTTGGATAGCAGGACTTCAGAAAACCACACCAGAAGATGTGCCCATAGCCACTCACCGTGTCCACACCTCCTGCCAATAGCTCAGTAATGTTGGCCTGGATGTCCTGGAAGGGTAGCTTGTTACTTTCCAGGAGACTGTACAGGATGCCAGGGTACCTGTTGCCGAAGTCTCTTTTCTGTCTCGAGTTCGAGTAGAAGATCTGGGTGTATCTGTCAGCTGTGGAGCAGGAGAAAGAACCCAGATGGGATGGGGAGGGTGATCGTCAGGAAAAGGTAGAATCAAGAGCTGGGGATTCTGGAGTGTTCCTGCTTTGTAGGTTGTCGTTTTACTAAGCACATATACAAAGCCTTTCATATCTGCTCATTCATTTAATTCTTAGCCACAGTTCTATGGGGTATGTGACATCACCCCCATTTTTCAGTCAAAGAAATGGAGATTCAGAGAGACAGTCAATTGTCCAAGATCATGTGGGTGTAAGGGGCAGAGGTGGCATTTGACTCCAGCATACCTCAGTCAACCTTTTCTACCTGACCTTCCCCATTCTCTCCCATCCAAGTCCTGAACTCCTAAGACCCAGCATTGCTGGGACTCAGACACTGACCCTTAACCCTGCTGGGATCTTGAGCTCCTTTGAGAAATACTATGAACATCTTTCCTGCTCTGATTCCCAAAAATTCTTATCTCCCCCAACAGCCAGCCTTGAGCCCACCATTTGCAGGGCTTCCAGGGTCTTCCTGACACCATGGGTACTCACCAGAGGGCAGGTTTCCTACAGGGTGAGTCAGTATCCATTGATAAAGCTCAGGACAAAGAAGCATCCCAAGGCCTGGGACTTCCAGCTGGATTGGTCTCTCCCAGCACTGAGCTCCCACCCCCTAAGGTAAACGAGGCTCTCCTGGTCCCCATGCCTGGATGCCCTGGAGACAGCCAGAGAAACCCTCACCTTTATTGAAAATAACATCCCACGCAGCCACATGGTCCCTCCAGGTCTTGGTTCTAAAGAGACGAAACAGTTCTGGGGGCAGGCTGAGCATGGGTACACTGGTGTGGAACATCTGATAGATGGCATTGATGAACTTCTGGGCCTCAGGGTCCACAATCTCCTCTAGCATCCCCAGACGCTCCCCAAATACGACGTTGGTGATGGCTGCAGGGGGAGACTGAGGCTAAGGAGCCCCTTCCAACCAGGCCATCTGAGAGCCTTGGCTCCCGGGATCTCCTCCACCCCACCACACTCAGGAGCCCTTGATCCACCCTCAGCTTCCTCCAGTAAAGAAACCCAGGCCTGAGTCCCAAGAGCTAAGAATACAGGATGGATGAAAGCTGCCCTTCTGGCAGCACTCAGGTCCTTCAGACAGGTGCATGGAAACCCCTGAAAAGGGACATCTTGATGGGAAGCAGGGTCTCCAGTGTGCCAAGGAAGGCCCCATGCTGGGACGAAGCTGCCCTGCCCACCCTTCCTCTAGGAGGGATTTCTCACTGCAGTAGATGAATTGGCAAAATTCACAGGTCAAACAGGAAAGTGGGGACATAAATCCCTGGGTAATCAGCCACCAGGAACCCGAGATGCCTAACAACCTCAAGTTCTTCTCACCTACCAGGCGAGGAATTTGAATGCTTGTTTTATACCAAATTCATGACTTAAAGTTGATTTTATACCCAAATCTCCTGCAATGACCATGGAATCTCCACCAAGCCACAGTGGAGCCACAGTCTCTTACACTCAAAGGCAAAGCGGAACAGGTCATCACTGAGGTCTCCTGAGAAATTTCCAGACTTCTGCTGCTTGACACGTCTATTCAGGACACCAATGAAGTCTTGAGACACTGAGTCCAGCAAGGGCACGAAGTTCTTGAGGGATTCCGGAGCCATCATCTCCTGGTTCATGACCACTCGGTTTTTCTTCCAGTCTTCCGACTTCCTGAGAAAACACAGGCCCCCAATCCCCAAGGTCACAGTCCCCAGGCCTGACAAACACAGAGGAGTGACTCATCCTCCCAGGAGCTGAGCCAGAGCTGAGCATGTGTCACTCATGTGTCCTCACCTCCTCCCAATACCCTCTGCCTGTCACCTCCTCCCTGTTCTGCCTGACCTAGAGAGGAGAAAGGGAGGAAGAAGGTGATGGAGAACAAAGCTCCAACCCCTGTCCACTTCCTCTGCTGCTGCCAGTACATACCAAAAGTTCATATTCTTATCACCCTTTGAGCAACTTTCAAGTTGTCCAGTCCCTGTCACAAGCCTGCCCATTCCACTGCACTTCCTTTCCTCCTGGCCCATGTTCACCTTCACCATCAAGCACCCCCCGCCATCACCTTTTCTCACTCCTGCACAAATTGAACAAGCTCTCCTCCTCTGTACCCTCAAGGTGGCTGGTATTCACTACAGCAGGGGGGATCTCAGGTACTCAGAATTAATAAAAAACCTACGTTCAGCAGGACACAATGGCGAACACCTATAATCCAGCTACTCAGGAGGCTGAGGCAGGAGGATCTCAAGTTTGTGAGTCCGGCCTGGGTAATTTAGTGAGGGCTTGTCTCAAATTTTAGAAAGAGCTGGTGATGGAACTCAGTGGTAGAGCAAGCATGTGAAAGCCCTGGATCCCCCAAAAAATAAACACACAGCTGAGCTCCTGGCACACTCTTAAAAATCAGTCCATGCAAAGCCCCCTTTGTAATTTGGGAGACATATTATTTGTTGGTTGAATATAAGAATATTATTATAAACTCATCACCTAACATAAAAACTAGGAACTGGACCATGGCTTGCTTTACCCTCTTGATTGGATCCTTTACTCTCTTTTGTGTATGATTTTATCCCATTATAATTTATACTCTTTTGGAGGAGGTACCTGGGATTGAACTCAGGGGCACTTGGCCACTGAGCCACATCCCCAGCCCTATTTTGTATTTTATTTGGAGACAGGGTCTCACTGAGTTGCTTAGCCTTTACTTTTGCTGAGGCTGGCTTTGAACTCGAGATCCTCCTGTCTCCAGCTCCTGAGCTGCTGGGATTATAGGCATGCACCACCATGTGCCACTTCATTTATTCTTAAAAGGTACTTTTAAAAAATGTATACTTGAGGCTGAGGCAGGAGGATCACGAGTTCAAAGCCAGCCTCAGCAACTTAGTGAGGCCCTAAGCAACTCAGTGAGATCTTGTCTCTAAATAAAAAATACAAAATAGGGCTAGGGATGTGGCTCAGCAGTGGAATGCCCCTGGATTCAATCCCCAGTACCAAAAAAAAAAAAAAATGTATCCTTGTCTTCAACTTCTTTAAAAAGCTACCCTGCTTTCAGGGACTTGCTTTTTTCCATTGGAATATATATATATATATATATATATATATATATATATATTTTATTTTTTTTTTGGTACCAGGGATTGAACTCTCAGTGCTTAACCACTGAGCCACATCCCCAGTTCTTCTTGTATTTTATTTAGAAACAGGGTCTGGCTGAGTTGCTTAGGGTCTTGCTAAGTTGCTGAGGCTGGCTTTGAACTTGTAATCCACCTACCACACCCCCTGGATTCTATATTTCTAAACAGCACCTTCACCATTGTGGGACATGGAGCCATTTATTCTGACTAGTATGTGCCACCATTTGCACATCCACATTTCTGTTGGGCATCTTGGTGCCTTCCTTGTATTTGCTATTATGAACAGCACCTGAGCAAGCACTCTAGCATATGTCCCCTGGGTAAATGTGTTGGGGGGTTTTCTTTGGAGCAAATCCTTAAAATCAGAACTGTTGCATCATGGGTATGTGAATAGTCAATTTCAGAACTATTCACAATTCCAAAGTAGAGGCACCAGTTTACATTCTAATCAACTAAGAACAAGAATTCCAGTTGCTTCATTCACAACCTACTAACACTTGATATGATCAAGTTTAATTTTTTTCTGGTACCCAGGATTTAGTATCAGGGGTGCTCTGTTACTAATTTACATCTCCAGCCCATTTTTAAAATTTGAGACAGGGTCTCACTGAGTTGTCCAGATAGGCCTCCAACTTGCAGCCCTCCTGCCTCAGCCTCCTCAGACACTGGGATTACAGGTATGCACCACCCCGACCAGCTACATTTTCATTTTTGATGAGAATTTGATTAGAACACAGTAACCTCTACATTCAATTCACTGACTTCCTGCTTCTCATTGCTCCTTTAGGCTGCAGGACTCACTGTGGCAGGACCCTGCCCTGTCCCTGTTCTTCCAGTCCCTGGTACAAGGTCTAGTGCATAGTGGATACTCGGTAAGGTGGGATTTAATGATTAAAGCAATGAAGGAGAACTTCCCCAGGTCTTTAATTACTCAAAAAGATCTTCAGCCTGACATTTCCCTGGAGGTTGGCAGGGCAGTTCACCATCACCATCTTTGCTGTCACTTGTGTTATGGAGGCAAGAGGATGACAGGGTCTTGCCTAGAGGCTCTGCTTGGAAGGGCAGGACAAGCCTGGTCCCAGCCCTCCCATCAGTACCTCCCCCCTCAGGGTTCCCCCATGACCCTGGAAAGGGCTCAGGACTCACTTCAGAAGGACTCCCATGGGTTTCTGGTAATACTGGTGATAGGCGACCCAGGGCGGGATGAGGTATCGTTCTGGGTTGGGACCTTCGAACTTAAAGATCAGGGCCGCATCTTCAGGGTCCACGATATAAACTGACTCCACGCTGCCGAGCTTCTCCCTGGAGGGGTGGGGAGAGGACTGACATCAGGATCCAAGGAGAGCTATGGAGAACCTGGGCAGTTGGGTCTCATTGCCTTATGATTCAACAGCTTTCTTGCTGGTTGACTTGAGGCAAATCCCTTAACCTCTCTGAGTCTGTTTCCTTGCCTGTAAAATGGTGACAAATGTAGTACCTGTCTCACAGAGTTGCTGAAGGACAAAACATGCAGGGTATTAATGTGACTGTACACTGTTGTCACACATTCTAGGAGTGATAGCTTCATGATCATGGTTGCTACCGTCACGGGGCACATCCCCAAGACTAGCCCCAGCCCACCCCCAAGGCTTCCATGGACCAGCCAGTCTTCAGTCCTACACTTGCCCTTCTTGTGTCAACACCCTCAGCACCTCAGACTCTCAGAACCACCACACACTTTCATGTCGTCCCTATAGGGCCTCCCCATAATCCAGGGCAGCTAATCCCTTCTAGGATTGAGATTCTGGGAGTGGTCACCCTGTCCCAAGAGTCAGACAGAGCCCTTCACCTCTATGAAAATGAAACTGCAATGAAACATCAAGCCCCGGACACAGAAGCAGGGGCAAGAGGGCTCACAAAGCACTTTGCAGACAATCTGTATTAAAATGCAACCCTTCCATGTGACTCTTCTTATAAGAAGAGGAAAAGAGGACAGACACCCAAAGGGACAACCTCATGAAGACAAGGGGAAAAGATGACGCCCCTCTTGGAGAAAACCATGCTCACCACCAAGCCATATGGCTTGGGTCCACCATCCCAAGTCTCAGTTTTGGCTTGCTCATGGCTTCCCAGAAAATCCCCTTAGTGTTTTCTGGCTACGAATTGTCTTTTCAAGAATTAGCTCCACATCCCAGCCCTGGCTTGCAAAGTCTTTGATCTGCTCTCAGTGTTATCAATCCCACTCCCGGGAAGCCCGCCAAGGCAATGACCTGACATCAGAAACACGTCTGCGGGGTCCAAGAGCCAAGAGCCAAGGCTAGGAGGGGGCTAAATGTTCACCTTCAAAGACTGACTTAAAAATATGGCTTCGCCGTACCACGAACAAGTGTGCTGCCATTTCAAATTATTTAGGAAAGAAATCTGGGGTGCACCCTGGGACACCACCATAGACAGCACGCTCATTCCTTGTGGTACTCAAGTGTGACCCAGGGTAAGACTGGATCCGAGTTCCATTTTTCATTAGTGCTCATCTGCATTTTCTCAACTGTTCCATAAAGAATGGAAACAGCCTTCACAGCATGGGGAAACCAGGAAAGCTGTATTTCAGATCCCTCACGTTTACGCAGGAGTCTATTACTTCCAGGCTATAAGTTGTAACATCATCCTACACATAGATCTGGAAGTCATACAATTTGGATTCTGGTCTTGGTTTTGTCCTGAGGAGCTATGTGACCTTAGTGAGACCTTTCTCCTCCCTGGGCCTCAGTTTCCCCATCAAAAAATGGGGATAACAGCACCAACTTTGAGGACATGTTGCCAGCCTCAGACGAAAGTGGATCAGAAGAGGGTTCGTGGAATAAGGTGCTCAACTGACCAAATTGTATTGTTTTATTCTGTGCCTATGTAAATATGTAACAACAGATTCCACTATTATGTATAATTATAATGCACTAATAAAAAAGAAAAAAATAAGGCTTTCCTACTTGAGGAACTAGGAAGTAGAGAAAGAAAGGGAGGGAAGGAAGCAGGGATAACCAGGGGTGCACATGGGGTAAGGTTGGGGCATAGGAACAAACAGGCCTGGGACAGAGAAGAGGAGAGCAGATGCAGGAAGGAACCACCTTCTCCCACCCCAACACTCCAAACAACTGTAAGAAAAAAAAAAAAAAAAAAAGGCAATTTGGACTTTGACAGGGTTGTGGGGGAGGGAGGGAGCAGTGAGGTCCCAACACAAGCAAGCCCTACTCACATGGCCACCCACCCCCTCAAGCTCTCCAAGATGTCACATCTGCTCCTTCCCCACTGTGACCTTCCTGTTAGAATTCTTTGAGTTGGGACTAGGGCTGTGGCTCAGTGGTAGAGTGCTTATCTGGCACGTGTAAGGCACTGGATTTGATCCTCAGCACCACATAAAAATAAATAAGTTAAACAAAGGTATTGTGGACGGGCATGGTGGTGCACACCTGCAATTCCAGTGGCTCAGGAGGCTAAGGCAGGAGGATACTAAGTTCAAAACCAGTCTCAGCAAAAGTGAGGCACTAAGCAACTCAGTGAGACCCTGTCTCTAAATAAAATGCAAAATAGGACTGGGGATGTGGCTCAGTGGTCCAGTGCCCCTGAGTTCAATTCCTGATACTCCCCCCACCAACAACAACAAAAAATAACAAAGAGGCTGGGCATGGTGGTGCACGCCTGTAATCCCAGCAGCTAGGGAGGCTGAGGCAGGAGGATCGCAGTTCAAAGCCAGCCTCAGCACAGGCAAGACGCTAAGCAACTCAGTGAGATCCTGCCTCTAAATAAAATACAAAATAGGGCTGGGGATGTGGCTCAGTGGCCGAGTGCCCCTGAGTTCAATCCCCAGTTCCAAAAAAAAAAAAAAAAAAAAAAAATTAAAACAAAAACAAAGGTATTGTGTCCATCTACAACTAAAAAAAATTTTTTTTAAAGAATTACTTGAGTTGATAAAGAACTTGTCACTTAAAGTGAATGCAGTGCTCCTCCAGGTCTCCCATCCAGTCCCCAACTATCACATCCAGCACCTCCCATCCCTTGAAGCTGCTCTAGGAAAAGCCCCCAGGAGTATCTTGAATGTCACTAACCTTACCCATCAGCAAGCCAGGGACAAGCCATAACCTTGGCATCTACAGTCAAAGGACCAAAGGGCTGAAGCAGAAGCGAGACAAAAAAACCCCAGCTGCTCTAGAGCCACTCAGGCTGAAGAGAGCACTTAATGCCCCAGCAGGATGGAGATCTAACTAGTGACCCGGCACTCTGAGCCTCAGTGTCCTCCTCTGACCATGGGGACAACAAACTCCCTCACAAGGCATCCCAGGGATAATGGTTATGGAAGGCCTTTGAGGGCTTGCTCTCTTACCACCCCTGGTCACCGTGGAGTTTCAAAGTGGAAAGAAGAGGACTTTGCCTTCCCCACCACCATGCCCAACCTGGAAGAAATAAAATCAGAAGGCAGGCAGGAGTCTGGAACTAAAAACAGACCATTTGGGGAGAGGGGAGCACAACCAAGCTGCCCAGGCCCCTGCATCTCTCTATCCCATCTGCCTCTGCCCTCTGCCAGGCTTACCTGTAAATGGGGCCATACTTCTGGAAATTCTGGATTTGGTGATAGTGGATTTTGTAAGGACCCTTATCTTTCCAGAAATGGTACAGGTTTAGCCAGCCATTGTCACCAGGGGAAGGGATCTCACTGAAGGGGCGAGGACTTCGGGTGGAGATACCAGCTATTCTTCCAGTGGGCACTCTGGGATGCCCCAGGACCTCCCTGGCAGCACTCAAGAAGGACTGGCAACCTTTGACCAAGACCGAATGCTGGGAAAGTCCTTTGGCCAGCATTCTGTCCACACAACTGCCACTCCAGTGGCTCTGCTACAAGAGAACCTGCTGGGGTAATTCTATCACCAGATCCTAGGGCCAAGCTTATAACTACTAGCTCAAGGCTAAGAGAGAAACTGATAAAGCCACCGCCCCAGCCTCCCTCCTCCTACTGCCAGCTCATTCCACAAAGCCCCTCCCAGTATGAATTCTCAGTCTGGAATTTCTGCATCCAGCAAGGCTACTCAAGACAGGGATACCCTACGTCTCTGTTCTCAGTGCAGTGCCAGCCCCCCAGGTTCTCACACACGTGCCTGCACCCTCTCCAGGGCTAAGGCCTCCTGCCAGCCCCTGTGGTGAGTCCAGGTGCTAGCAGACATCCCTGAAGATGTGCATACAGCCTGGGATTGGGGACAAGAGGAGCCCAACAGGAGGTTGTAGCCACCTTGCCAGTTTGGGGGCCACATATGTCTTCTTTGTGGCCTATTATTTATATGTCTGATTATAAACTGTATGGTTAGCTGATTTTTTTTTCTTTTTGGTACTGGGATTAAACTCAGGGGCACTCAACCACAGAGCCACATCCCCGACCCTATTTTGTATTTTATTTAGAGACAGGGTCTCACTGAGTTGCTTAGCACCTTGCTCTTGCTGAGGCTGGCTTTGAACTCACAATCCTCCTGCCTCAGCCTCTTGAGCTGCTGAGATTACAGGCATGCACCACCATGCCTGGCTGTTTAGCTGAATTTTAAAGTTCTATTTTTTCTGTTTGCCAACCTCCCCCACAAACACCCTATAGTCTCTGAAAGTGTTATGATTGGAAAATGTTGCTCTCGTTATTGTTATTATTATTATTATTTAATCATTTATGTTACCAGGAATTGAACCCAAGGGTGCTTAACCACTGAGCCATGTTCTCAGGCCCTTTTATATTTTATTTTGAGACAGGATCTCACTAAATTCCTAAGGCTGACCTTGAACTTGCCCATTTCCTGCCTCAGCCTCCCAAGCTGCTGGGATGACAGGTGTATGGCACCACCCCCGGCACTATTATTATTTTTTAAATTACAGTCATATCTATTCATGTAGAACTCAGAAGGAAAAGACAAACAAGAAAATTAAGATCTTCTGAGTCTTTAATGTTGAATAAAAGAAGCCAGACGTAAGAGTACTTGCTATTGAATTCTGTTTTGACAAAGTTGAAGGATTAGCAAAATTAATTTATGATATTAGGAGTATGGGGTAATAATTTGGAGAGAATGTGAGAGAACTTTCTGGAATTCTGGGCATGTTCTTTTTTCAGCAGTGCATTCACATATGTCAAAATTCACTAAGCCACACACCTGTGATTATTTCATTTTATTGCATATAAACACTCAATAAAACAGTGAACAAAACCAGGCACAATGGTGCATTCCTGTAACCCCAACAATTCAGGAGGCTGAGGCAGGAGGATCACAAGTTCAAGTCCAGCTTCAGTAAATTCACAAGACCCTGTCTTAAAATACAAAAGGGCTGGTAGTGTAGCTCAGTGGTAGAGGGTTCTGGCTTAAATCCCTAGTATCAAAAAAGAAAAAAAAATGAACAAAAGTTTGCGTATTTTCCTAGTAGGTTGTTTTTACAAAGAAGATGCGGACTCATAAGCTTTGATGCAGCTTCTCCCTCCTTAGGTACTGTGGGAAAGAGAAGGATGTCACTGGCTCCAGGGAGAATGGATTTTCACTGTGGGCAGAGTGACAATCACCTCAGTACAACACAGAGAATAGGAGAGGTAGGTACTGGAAGCCAGTGACCCTGAGAAGCACCGAGTCACTGCCATCTGGCAAGGAAGGGGCAACAATTCATTCAGTGGGTCCCAGCAATAGTGACAGCCCCACCATGCCTGAGCAGTTGTCCTGACCATCCTGGTGGCAACCTTCTGATTCTCTCAATTTATGGGACCAATTCACCTGGCCCTGGCTTTTATCAAAACATTCGGGCATCCTGGGCTGAGCAATCCAGGCATAAATTCCCACAGATTTAATGGCTATTCTCCATCTAATGATCCTGCACCTTTGCTCAGAATGGGAGCCAAAAACTGACTTTCTCAACATCCTTCGCAGATGCCAGGCAGGCAAATGACTTGGGCTCCACCAATCACATGTCCTTTCGTGAAATGTTGGTTGAGAAGGTAGCGATTTGACAGGAGAGGCACCATGTGGACCCACTCTGCAGTTATAGCACCTGAGCGCTGCAGGGGTCCGTGGGCAGCCACCAAGGCAGCTCTGGAATGTAATTCAAATGATATTCCTGACCCCTTGTGGAATACAAGCCTGGAGATTCTGTGAACTACATAGTCTCCCTTAATAAACTTCTTTCCGGCTGCATCTTAGCTACAGCAAATTCTGTTGTAACAACTAAGAATTCTAAATGATACAATAGTCAACAACTAACTATATTACTAAAAGTTGGTCCTACTCTTATGTACTGGTTACACCTAAATTCAAACAGCTTGAGTCAGGTCATTTGACCCATCCTACTTTTAATTTATTTTCTACAAGTGTTAACACACCAAAGAGACCAAAGAAAGTCTCATGGCAAAAGAGCATTTGATGAAAAGAGGACAAAATGATTTCTTATGGGGACTACTACCATAATATCCACCACCATAAATTAAATGTGAAAATCACTTTGCTGTATTTTTCTCTGGACCTTTTCTCATTAATTCTTCTTTATTTTCTTCCTTCTTTTTACAAAGCGTTGAATTTTATTTTTACTTCAGTATATAGTTTTATCAAAATAATCCATATAGTTGGCTTAAAAATTCAAGTTGCACTTTTATCACTCCAAGTTCAGGGAAGCAGACCAGTGGGAGACATGTATTAAGAGATTGATTGAGCAGAGCATGGTGGCCCACACCTATAATCCCAGCAACTGGAGGGGCTGAGGCAGGAGGATTGCAGATTTAAGACCAGACTCAGCAATTTAATGAGACCCTGTCTCAAAATAAATATAAAAAGGGCTAGGGGTGTGTTTCAGTGGTGCTCCTGGATTCAATCCTCAATACCAGCCCACCCCAACCCCCCAAAAGAGAGAGAGAGAGAGAGAGAGAGAGAGAGAGAGTGATTCCAAGGAACTGACTTATTCAATTGTGGGTCTGATTTAGGCCAGTCTGAAGTGTGGGGGGCAGCCTATCAGAATGGGCTGAAACCCTCAGGCACACCTGATGCTGCTGTCTACAGGTGGAATCTTCTCCTTCGGGGAAGCTTCACTACTGCCTTTCAACTGATTGAACCAGGTCACTTAGATTGCCCAAAACGATCTCGCTCACTTCAAGTCAGCTGATTATGGACTTTAATCATATCTATCTTCATAGCAACACCTAGATTAAGGTTTGATCAAATATCTGGGAACTATAGCCTAGGCAAGTTGACACATATACTATTGGTACTACTGACAGTACATAAAACACACTACATTAAACTGACTAGTAGTTCTATTGAACTTAAGAGAAAAGAGCAATCCTCCCTAACCTTGACGCCACTTTCTGGAGGGGCAAGGAAATCTATTCTCCACAATCAACCACTGCAAGTCCCTATTCATCTTTATTTCTTCTTGGAAGCCTCTTCTCGCCATTTGCTTTCCTGATTCACATTACTTACCTCTATGCTGGGCACTGCTGTCAGCCAGGGACCACCCCACACCTTCAGTAGCACCTTAGGAATTTCCTTTGTCTCACTCCTGTTTCTTGACACCATGTCTCTCCTGTTTGGTTGGAACGCATCCATCTTTCAGTCCCTTCACTAAAATCAGTGTAGAAAAAATACATGTTTGAGAATTTGCTTACCTTACAGTGTAAGCAGATTCTGCCCTCACATTTGGTTAAGAGGTTTGATGGATATAGAATTGTAGGTTGGGCCAAGCGTGGTGGCACACACCTCTAATCTCAGTGACTTAGGAGGCTATCGCAGGAGGATCACAATTTCAAAGCCAGCCTCAGAAATTTAGCAAGACCCTAAGCAACTTAGCAAGATCCTGTCTCAAAAGAAAAAATAAAAAGGGCTGAGGATGTGGCTCAGTGGTCAAGCACCCCTGGTTCAATCCCTGGTACCAAAAAAAAAGTAGGTTGGAAATAATTTTCAATTTGTTAAAATTATTTTTGAAAGCATAACTCCATTGTCTTCCACTCTCTAGAAATGCTACGGAGAAGTCCAAAACTATTCCAGTTCCTGAATCCTTGCATTTACCCTTTTTGCTCCTTGCAGGTAAGCTCTCAGCATTTTCTTTTTATTTTGGCTGCTCTAAAATTCACAATACCCCTTGCCACATCAATTCTTGGGCTGGATCTTTGGCAGTATGAAAACATATGTCCTAGAAATTTTGAATAATTTATTTCATAATTTCTGTATTCTATTTTCTCACTATTCCTGGAACTCCTATTACTCATATGCAAACCTCCCTTTTGTTTTCACCAAAATCCTTGTAAGGATGCTCCTGAACTATCTCTTAAAGAAGTTCCATTGGTCTGTCCACTGAATGTGAGGTATTCATTTAAATCCCAAACTCTGAATTACCAATATCAACTTGGATGGTTAGGCAGAAGCCAGACCATGTGGGGTAGCAATCAAGTGTGGAGGCATTGCCACAACCACAGCACGGGGCATCTCTATTCCAGGCACTGGGCTGGGTGAGCAGGGCCCAATGGACATGTGCGTCTTGCCCTAGGGAGAAGTCACATTCTGGGAGCCAGCCTCAGAAGGATTCCAGCATTCAGAGAGAGGGACAAGTGAGCATCCATGGGCTGGGGCTCAGTAGCCCCTTACAGGTGGGCCTGGGAGAAGATAAGCCTTCTAGAAAAAGGTCAAAGGAGATAAACTAGGCACAGTGGTGCATGCCTGCAATCCCAGCAGCTCAGGAGGCTGAGGCAGGAGAATCACAAGTTTGAAGCCAGTCTCAGCAATTTAGCAAGGCCCTAAGCAACTCAGTGAGACCCTAAGAAAAGGGGTTGGGCTGGGGGTGTGGCTCAATGGTAAAGCACCCCTGGGTTCAAATCCTGGTACCAAAAAATAAAAATAAAAAAAGAATAAATGCTTAGAAAAGGCAGACAGAACCAAGAGAGGGTTGGGAGAGGACCAAGTCCAAGAAAATAAGCCCGAGCCAAGAAAACAGCTAATTCATCGAGCACTAGTGAGTGAGAGGCTGCAGGATCTGAGGTGGTATCTGTGTTTTCCATTCCTGTAAGTTTTGGTGCTTTAAGGAGAGCTAAATCAGGATGGGCATGTGTAAGTCAGGAACAGCCACCCACAGCTTACTGGCTGCATACCAAATTCCCACTCTCCACAGCAGCATTTGAAGGACCATTTCCAGAGAGAAATAGAAAGGAATGGGAGAACACAGAATGCCAGGATCTCTATCACATCTCCTCACCAAACCCACCATGGTCAGCCACCGCTCTGCCTTTTACCAGCTGATGCCTTCAGACATGGGCATGACTTCTCTAAGAGCAACTGCCTACCTCTGTCAAACAAGCTGCCATTCATCAGAGGACATCATCTGTGAGGCCCAGCATCTGCATGCCCTTCCCCTTGAGGAATGTGGCCATGGGGCGCAGGGACCTGATGGAACCTGGGTGGGGAAGTCAGGTCAGGTCAGAGTGACTTTCACTTTCCTTCTTTTGGGCAGGCAGAAAGCAAGAGGGAGAAAGCAGGGCGAGAGGGAGCAGGTTAGACAGGCCTGGAGCTGCGGGAGGAGGGAAGAGGGACAAGACCTGTGGGAACAGGAAGGAGACCAGCTCTAGAGAAAGTTCTTTCCAGGTAACACCATGCCTGACGATGATAACAGCCATGAGGAAGGGGAGAAACAGAGACCACAAGAAGAGAAATGACTCCCCAGAAGACTGTATCCCCACCTGAGCCCCTGACCTCACCTCACCAGCCTCTGTAAGAGTGCAGGACATGGCCTTGTCTGGTTGCCTATAGCATGTCCCTCAGGCTCCCTGTATTCCTGTCCTACCCTGGCCTCCTCACCCACGGCCCTAGGCTTCCTCTGCAGCCCCTACAACATACCGCCCATGGGGAGCAAACAGACCAGCCACCCAATGGAAGTATGGAGGCCTGGCTTCAGGAGCAGGGAGAACATCCTGTTCCCTGATTCTGCCCCGAGGGAGGGGGTACCATGTGATAGAAAGAGTAACCAGCATATTTGGCCTTGGGCAAGCCCAGAGGCCTTGTCTATGTCAAGAAAATATATTGAGCACCTAACATGTGCAGAACACTTTACATGCATCTGCACATCCACCTTACCAGGTGGGCTTGTACTTTTGCTAGTTTCCAGGTAAGGCTGGGCATGGTGCCACACACCTGTAATCCCAGCAACTCGGGATGCTGAGACAGGATATGATCACAAGTTGAAGCCCACTCTGGGCAACTTAGTGAGATCCTGTCTTAAAATAAAAAATAAAAAGGGTTAGAGATGTAGCTCAGTGATAGATCACCTCTGGGTTCAACCTCTAGTACCACAAACAGATGAGGAAACTGAGGCCCAGACAGGATGGCTCCTTGCTCAAAATCACAGTGCTAACTAGCAGCAGAGCTGGGACAGGAGCACAAATTTTATCTGGCCTGGGTCTGGACTCAAGCTCTTCACTATGCTGCTGAGAGGTGGGTCTGGGGACACTAAAAAAAGGATAGTTAGCAATGTTAGAGAACACTCTGCAAACCACAGATGGCTGACCAGATTGACCTTTGTCACAGGCTGCCACAACTGCAGAGGCCCTAAGGTGATTTCTGTGAACTCCCTTGTATAGATAAGAAGACTAAAGTTCAGAGAGGAGTCGAGACCTACCCACTGTCACTAGAGTGTTGCAGGGGTTAGGCCTCAAGTTCCCCACAGAGCCACAGGGGCCCCAGTCAAGGATGGCTCTTCCCCCAGATTGTCCTGTATGAGGCCAGCCCCCCAATCATCTCCAATGAACCAACTTTAAAAAATATGGAAAAAAGGTCACAACAGATTGCAAGTGAGTAGGTTCATCACTGATGGTGGAGGGAAGGCCAGAGACGATGAGAAAACCTTCATTTCCCCAGCCTTGGAAGAACTTGAAAGGAAGGAATTTCACCTTGGAGCCTCACTCCCCATCATCCCTAGCCAGCCGACCCTGATCTGGGCAGTGACTCAGCATGGCTAGCTCACAAAGATGTTTGGTTCATTGATCTGAGGTCTGTGGCCAGGTGGCTTTGGACTCACTCCAAGACCTTGAAAAATGTGGCACCAGCAAACCCAGCATGTCAACTCTTCCCTGTCACAGTTCTCAGCTCCTTCCACCATACTAAACTCCCAGACCCATCCTCCTAGACCAGGTCAGCCCCCAGACATACACCCTGTACCGACCGCTCCCGAAACAACAAGGACTAATCACAGAGCCTTACCAATCATCTCAACAAAGCTAAAGCCCTTGAGTGCATTCTCTCTCTCTCCCTCTCCCTCTCTTTCCCTCTCCTTCTCCCTCTCCCTCTCCCTCTCCCTCTCCCTCTCCCTCTCCCTCTCTCTCTCTCTTTGGTACCAGGAATTAAATCCAGGGGTTTAATCCTAACCACAGAGCCACATCCCCAGGCCTTTTTATTTTTCATTTTGAGACAGGGTGTCACTAAATTGTTTAGGGCCTCGCTAAATTGCTGAGGCTGGCTTTGAACTTGCCATCCTCCTGCCTCAGCCTCCTGAGCTGCCAGAATTACAGGCAGGTGCCACAGCTTCTGCTCTAAAGCTTTCTTGATAACCGTATGTACATCAAAACACACATACATATACACACACACACACACACACACACACACACACATTCCATAACTCATGATGACTACACTATACCTCATGTTTTACATTGAAGAATGACTTCTTTTTTTATTTTTATTTTTTTTCAAATCTTATCTGCTGATAAGTAGAGGTTAAATTTAAAACACACATAAGAGATGGAAAGTAGATTGGTGGTTGCTTAGGGCTGGGAGCATGGAGGATTTGGGATGATACATAAAGGGTATGGGGATTTTCTTTTTTTTTTTTTTCTGGACCAGGGATTGAACCCTGAACCCTGGGGTGCTTTACCACTGAGCCACACATACATACATATGTGTGTGTGTGTGTGTGTGTGTGTGCATCTCACTGAGTTATTTTGGGCCTTCCTAGGTTGCTGAAGCTGCTGCCTTTGAACTAGTGATCCTCCTGCCTCAGCCTCCTATGCTGCTGGGATTACAGGCATGCACCACCATGCCTGGCCGGTATGGGGATTCTTTGTTTTTTTTTTTTTTTTTTTCTTTGTGGTACTAGGGATTGAACTGAGGACCTTGTGCATGTGAGGCAAGCACTCTACCATTGGAGCTATATCCCCAGCCCCAGTATGGGGATTCTTAGGGTGATTAAGATGAAAATGTTCTAAAATTCATTGTGTTGATAATTGAAAATTTCTGTGAATATACAAAAACCATTGTACACTTTAAATGGGCAAATTTTATGGCATCTCTATCTCAACAGAGCTGGTACCAAACATGCACTTACAATACACATCTGTGTCCCCCTGGACCCTTCTCTTGAGTTTATCAGTCTATGAATCACCCCGACAGCAGAAGTTATCCTGACACAGCCTCTTGACCCAGATCCAATAGCATTGAACCACTTCCAACAAATTTAGAGCAGCAGCTTTTTTAGCAGAAAAGTAATGAGCACTTATCAAGAGCAGCTGTCACTCATCCTAAAGGAGTGGAGGCTGCTCCATCAGACATGGACTTTCTGATAAAGACAGCCTGGAAAGAATTTGTTTTGCATCACTGATGGCCTCAAACCTGCAGGACCTTGTGATGATGGCGCTGGAGGCAATGAGCCTCCACAAAGAAAGTCATGCTCTTCCTCCTAGGATCTCAAAAGGAAAGGAAACTCCTCCCATTCCCCATGGAGGACGTGGTGGTCCTTCCCTTAGTAGTTACCCCAACTTGGGCTCAGGCTTGCACACCTCCCTCTCAGTCCATGTGCCATCACCTAGTCCTGCTCACTGGCCTCAGTCACATTGCTACCTGAGTCCTAGGCCAGCAAATCAGGTCCAGCCACTTGCCCCAAAATCCAAAAAGAAAAGGTAATGGTGAAAAGCACAAAAGAAACTTTTATCACTGGAGTTCACAGGGAAGACAGAGTGACCCACTTCCTTAGCCCTATCTTCAAGCGGCTGACAGTGACTTTGACATTTTATAGAAAGAGGAATGAAAGCAAGTGTTGGGGGTTTGCAGAGCTGGAGGCTCTCACAGCTGCCAAAGCAAGTGTCTGTCTGTCGTTACCTCAGGATTGGTCAGGCAGGGTCTTGTCCCAGATAAGAAAGTTCCATTGCTTGGGATGTAGCTCCAGTTCAACACAAGATGCTTATCAGATCAGACCTTGTTCTTGCAATCCAAGGTGACTCAGAGCAAAGAAGCTCGATGCAAATTGGAGGCAGAGAGGCCAAGCCTTTAATCCTGCTTTTAGCCACCCAGGGGACATTTGCAGGTAAGTGAAGAGTCCAAGTCCTTGCTACAACGTCACAGGAGAGGCCTGGGGTTAACAGGATGTGAGAAAGGGTTTGCTGGAAGCCTCCTCACTTCAGCTGGACAAGGCTAACATACTAGTGATTTATTGTTGCTTAACAAGTTACCCCAAAACTTAGTGGCTTACAGCAACAAATGCTTATTACCTCACAGTTTCTGTGGACTGGCCACCCAGGAGCAGCTTGCTGGATAGCTCCAGCTCATGGTTTTTCACGAGGGGCTGCTGCAACCAGAGGCTTGACAGGGGCTGGAGGATCAGCTTCCAATCAGCTCAACTTCAAGACTTTTTCAATGGCTGCTGGCAGGAAGCCTTGTTTCCGGTGACTGTTGGAAGGTCTCCATTTTTCACCCCCTGGGCTTGTTCAAGGCCTGCTTATGGGTCTTTCCAACATGGCAGCAGCCTTCCCTGGAGCAAGAGGTCTGAGAAAGCAAGCAGAAAGCAGCACTCTTGTATGACCTGGTCTCTGAGGTAACATGACACCACTTCTACTTTTTTTCTATTTATTAGAGCAACTCACTAAGTCTAGCCTGTATATAAGCAGAGAGGAACAGGGGTTCATATTTGAAAGGAAGTTTCAAAGCATATTTAAAGCATATGTAAGAGCCATACTGAGGAAGCCTGTGCCCCCAGGCATTTTTGTTGTTTTGTTTCGTAGTATTTGGGATTAAATCCAAGGGTGCTCTACCATTGTGCTATATCCCAAGCATTTTTTGTTTGTTTGTTTGAGACAGGGTCTTGCTAAGTTTCCCAGGTTGGCCTCAAACTTGTGATCCTCCTGCCTCAGCCTCCTGAGTATCTGGGATTACAGGTGTGTGCTACCACACCTGGCAAACTCCCAGAGATTTTTTAGCAGTCATTTTTCAACTACAAAGAGCTGGTTTGGTGAAAGATATGAAGAAACCAGGACTGTGATACCACTGAAGACTAAACCACCCTAAAGAGGAAAAGAAAGAAAATATAGCACACATTTGACAGAACTTTGGGGACAGGAGTAAATTGGGGTTGGGAGGGGAGAAGACAGTACTTGGAAGCTATCAATTGATTCCAACTCAGAAACTGCAAAAGTAGCCTGTAATCCCAGCAACTCTGAAGGCTTAGACAGGAGAATCAAAAGTTCAAGGTCGACCTCAGTGATTTAGCAAGGCCCTAAGCAACTTAGTGAGATCCTACCTCCAAACAAATAAATAAAAGGGCTGGGGGTGTAGTTCAGCAGTAAAGCACCCTGAATTAAATTCCCAGGACCAAAAAAAAAAAGGAAGGATTTTGGGGGGGTAGATCTTAGGAATTGCAATTCAGGCAACACAGATTGATTGTAAATCAGTGTTCCAGAAAAGGCAAGGAAGGCAGGAAATTATATGGACAAACTCTGTCACTTTATTACAAAGCAATAAAAATTATTTTGTGAGGCAACTTCTGTTGGAGTTGAAAACAAGGGCTACAGGACAGGGCCTATGTGACTACTAAAAAACAAAGAACAGAATGTGTACACTTAGTAACAAGGTCCACAGCACAAGAGCCTGATAACATCTTGATGTGCATCCTGAGTCCTGGGGCCCAATGTGCTCATCTGTCCTGCAGTCAGAAGGAAACCAAAGTTCACATTCCTCAACTCCAGCTGAGGAATAAATCCTCCTTCCAATCATCTCCCTACTCCATTTTGAAAAGTTCTTTCCATGTAGTTTGTGTCATGATTTTTCCTTCTATTTCCACAAAGACAAGGGCCCAGAGCCTTCAGCAAAGCAGCATTCCCAGCTGGGGGTCCCTGCAAAGGGCATTTCTGAGGATTGGCCAGGGCCCCATCCACTGCAGCTCTCCTATAAGAACATACCCACATGGACTTCCAAAGGGATGATCCCAGGACATAGGGACTTTCACTTAGTACCCTGTACAACACTTCTTTTTCACCTGAGACCCAAGATTCCCAAGTCCAGAGGAACTCCCAGACCCAACTTAATTGATGACCGAGCCGGCCAGGTGTGGTGGCACACATCTGTAATCCCAGCGGCTCAGGAGGCTGAGGCAAGAGGGTCACAAGTTCAAAACCAGCCTCAGCAAATTGGTGAGGCCCTAAGCTATTTAGAGATATCCTGTCTCTAAATATAATATAAAAAAAGGCTGGGGATGTGGCTCAGTGGTTAAGCATCCCTGGGTTTAATCCCTGGTACCAAAGTGGGAGAAAACATGAGCAAGACAAAGGACTGAACCAGGCACAGTGGCACATGCCTGTAATCCCAGTGACTTGGGAGAGTGAGGCAGGAGGATTGCAAATTCAAGACCAGCCTCAGTAATTTAACAAGACCCTGACTCAGAATTAAAATAAAAAGGACTGGAGATGTAGCTCAGTGGTTAAGCACCCCTGAGTTCGATCCCCAGTATCCAAAAAAAAAAAAAAAAAAAAAAGACTGAGTAACCCCATACATCTCCTTCTCCCCATCATTATCACTGTCCCCACCCTGTTTCCTGAGGCCTTCCTGTACCCTACCCCTTACCCCAGCAGCCTCCACCCCGGAGACAAAGGGCAGTTTAGGACTTCTGTAAGTTCTGGCATTTCTCTTTTTGACAGCTTCCCTCCACATTTAGTGCAAACATTAAAATGTTAACATTTTGCTCTAAAGTTTTTGAAAGGGTTTGAAAGGAATGGTTTTTCTCTTGAAATTTTTTGGCTAGGAGTAATTGCTTTGAATTGCATTGGGGAATTCTAGAAAAAAATGAGAAAAACCTAGCCCACACATTCTTTCAAATGTAATGAAATTTTTATAAATGCGAAATTTAACAATTAATGAGGTTGATATAATGTTACAGTTGGACAGTCGATTAAGAATTCATTGATTTCCATTTGGCAGTGTTCTTATTTTAGAGTCAATAATTTTTTTCCAGGTGTGACGTCCACATGGGCTCAGGCAGTGGGCTCCTCAGTGGGCTGAGCACATTAGCAACCTGGGCCAATAGGTCTTCCTGTCCTCCTGAACTCCACACTCCTTATGCACATGTACAGATTGGAGAAACACTCATCTTGGCTGGACTGCAGAGGCAGAGTTCAGCTACAGGTGCAAAAGAGGACAAGGCAAGTCAAAACCTTCTATGTCCTTACATAGAAGCCAATCTTACCATATTGTGTGGGAAGAAATAACTGCAAATGGTGGCTGGAGCTGCTAAAGGAACAGAGACCTGAAGCAAGCTATTCTGGGGAACTGGCATGGACATGTCTTTCCTCCTGGGGAGGGTGGGTCTGGGTAGAAGGGAAGAAGCCACCTGCCTTGGTCATCATTGTTGGCCACAGAACGCTGCAGCCTCGGCTTTGCAGGCAGGTGAGCATCTGCAAAAGCAGGCCTTGAGAGGCTCCTGCGTGGCACAAGAGTAGCATCCCACAGGAGGACACAAAGTCCAACACTGAGAAACAGTCAAGTGCACAGGTACTTCAGCCTCTCCTAGGAACCAGAGGGAAGGCTGAGCTGGGGCAACCGTCAGCCATATCTGGGGCAGGGACGAGGTAGAGAAATGCCACTTTCATCTTGCTCCTGTCTCTGACTTAATAAGTCTCCAACTGCCCACCAGCCTTCACTCCCACCCCTGGCCTTCTCCGGCCCCTCTGAAATTAAACAATGCGCCACTAGGTGGAGCCAAAGTCCACTGTAACTGCATTGGGCTAGGACGCTCCGCCGCGCGATCTGGGAAGAAAGGTGGGTTCCCCAGGCAAAGAACTGAGGAACCCGGGCAGAGTCAGGGACATACCAAGAAAGGAGATGGGACAGCCGGCCCCGGCCTAGAGTGGGTTTATTTGGCCTGCATAGTCTGCTTTGTCTAAATTCGCAGTAAAATCTAATAAATGGTCCCAGATCGGACCCCGGCAGTAGCAAGTCCCCATTTACCAAGTGGAACCTGAGTCCCTGAGAGGAGGTCAAAGGAGTTAAGACAAAGCTGAGGCCAAGCCTGCGCCCGCGTTCACAGATCCATCCCCTGCCCCTGGGGAGGGCGCTAGTGAGGAAGATGCCGTCTCCAGGAAGGGCGATCACGGGAGCGGGGACCGGCACCCTCTTGGCCCAGGAGCGTACACCAGCACAGACGCCTGGGCTGCCGTCCACTCCGGCACGGGTCCGGGGCGTGCCGGGATGATGCACCGCGGAGATGCGGGCTTCACCTAACAGAGTGAACCGAGCACCAAAGCATCAGAATGAGCTCATAGGCCGCGGCTGCAGGTGGAGGGGGCGGGGCTCAGGCCCGGAATCTCTCGCATTGGACGAGGGGGTTGCTGGGGTGCTCGGGTTGGCTGGAGAGGAGGAGGCGGGGCTGAGAGGCAAGAGAGTCTGGAGAGCGGAAGCGTGGGGAAGGTGCAGCGACCTGGCGCAGGTGTTGTGGCTCCTCCTGAGGCTGGGACCTGAGCTCCACAGCTTAGTTAGCATCTAGGGTGGGTATTGGTCGTGTTGTCCCCAGGCACATGGGCATAGGTATCCAGGTGTGCTGTGGGGAACCAAGCTCGAGGTTCCCTCGGTTAACAAGATGTGCACCCTTCTGCACAGCCTTATCCCTCCCAGAACTCCCGTTGCCCCAGGCAGGGACCACAGGACAACAAGAATTCAGGGCTTGGTCTGCTCCTTCCTTAGCTCACCAACCTGGCAGAACCAATCGTCCAGCCCTCTTCCAATCCTTCTATCTCATCCTCCACCCTCTTCTTTCCCTAAACAGTCTCTCTGGGGTTCAGGTCACAAAGCTTTGCATACCCAGCCCCTAGCGGAGAGTTTCCCACTCTCTGTTTATCCTTTCACCTCTAAGATGGGGGCGGGACAGTGAGCAGGGGGCAATATGGCCCCACATGGTTGCAAGGAGTGAATTATTTCATTCCACAGACATGTCCTAAGCACCTATTATGGGCAGGCCCTGTGCTGGATTATGATTTGAGTTGTCCCACAGAGTTCAAGTGTTGGAAACTTAATCCCCAATGCAACACTGTTGGGAAGTGGAACCTTTAAGAGGTGATTAGTTCAGGAGCGCTGTGCCCTCATGGTGAACTAAGGTTGCTATCATGGGAATATGTTCATTATGGAAAAAGTAGATTTGTTATAAAAGTTTGGCCCCTCCTCTCTTTCTCTCAAACTAGCTCTCTTGCCTTCCATCTTCCACACTGGATGACGCACTTGGAAAACCATCCCCAGATGCAGACCCATCAACCTTGGATTTTCCAGCCTCTAGAACTGTAAGAAATAAAACTCTTTTCTGTAACCACTCTCAAGTATGCTGTTAAAAGAGCTAAGGTATCTATGAGCTCAATGACAAGGTCTCAGCATTATCATCACCAGTTTTCACACGAAATTATAAGACAGAGAAAGCTTGAAAAAATTGACAGCTTATCCCCAAAATAGGGTGCATCTTAAGCTATGGGGTAAGGGTGTTTGCAGAAATGGGTTGAGGTTACAGGTCATCACACCTGTAAAAATTGAAAATGGCCAATTGTCAATGTCAAGAAGAAAGTTTGCTGGGCACGGTGCTGTACATCTCTAATCCCCGTGACTCCAGAGACTGAGATAATAAGATCACAAGTTCAAGGCCAGCCTGGGCCATTTAATGAGACCCTGTTTCAAAATAAAAAGGGGTGTAACTCAGTAGAACACTTGCCTAGCATGTATGAAGCCCTGAGTTCAATCCCCACTGCGGGTGGGGGATGGAAGAGCAAGGAGGAGAAGAAAAAGAAAGAATTGGTCCTTTGGCCCCATGTCGGGATAGCAGGTGTTGCTTCAAATTAATAAGCAAATGCCTACACAGGTGAGTTCTGTTTGGGCAGAAGAGAAAGAAATAATTGTTTGTGAATATACAAGAATCTACCACAAGGTTTCCTTTAGTGGCAAACTTTTGAAATCTGAAAGAAGAGCCACCACACACAGTGGCATAGGCCTATAATCCCAGCAACTCAGGAGGCTGAGTCAAGAAGATGAAAAGTTCAAAGCCAGCCTCAGCAAATTAGAGAGACCCTGCATCAAAATAAAAAGGGGTTGGGTTATAACTCAGTGGTAGAGCACCCCTGGGTTCAAGCCCTAGTAAGCAGGTGGCAGGGATTTGAAAATGGAAATTACCTCTGCACCCACAATGTCCACGTCCTCTCAGGACAGTACTGCTGGTGTCCACTAGAGGGAAGTAGAAAAATGGGAGAGGATGAGAGGATGAGTTCTCTGTTCCCTCCATCCAGAGGATGTGAGGAGCCTGATTTTCTAACCAAAAAAAAAAAAAAAAAAATGCCAGCAATTCATATGTATTGAGTAGTTATTCTGGGCCAGCCATCGTTCTAAGTAGTATATTTTTAAAAATAACTTTTTTGACCCTCCCACCAACCCTATAGCTGGGTGCCGTTGTATTAACTCCAATCTACAGATAAGGACACATAGGCCCAGAGAGGTTGAATAACTCCCCTAAGGCCACACAGATAGTGAGGAGTAAGTCAAGGATATGAACCCTGGAGTAGAGCTGTAATTCTTGCATTCCTAACCCTATGCAGTTCTTCCTATGAGGAGGGAGGGGCAGATGGAGACAGAGAAGGCACCTGAGGTCCCCACAGATAGAACTCCAAAGGGTTTTTTAAGGCCAGTTCCAGAAGTAGGCACCAGAAAAAGGCTTCTAGTCAACCAAGCAGGTAAGGTCACAAAATCTGAGGTCCTCCACACATACACCCATGAGCCTCCCAGGGACCTGGCTTAGCACCTCCATCATCACCTGCAGCACCCCTTCCATGCCCTGCCACCATGGTGTGCCCTTCAAACCACTGCAGCCTCTCTGGCTTAAACAAGTGAAGTTGGCTTTCACCCCCGCTTCTACCTTGTCCCCCAACATCATCCTGGCTCAGGCCTTCTCGTGGTAGTTAAGAAGGGGACAGTCAGCAGTGGCAACTGCTGCCCAGAAGCCAGGGTCCAGTGAGGAGCAGGATGTTGATGAGACTCTGTCCAGGGCAACCTTTCAGCTTGAGCCCCATCCTTTCCCGCGTTGGGTTTTTCTGTGCAGGAAACATGCTCACTGCACAGGTTGCAAAGGGGACTTGCTGTGTGACCTCGTAAAAACGGTTTACTCATCCTGTCCTCAGTTCCTCTTCAGCACACTAATAGGCTGGCAAGACCAGGGGCTCTTGGGGTGGAAGGGCACCCCGAAATTGCATGTCTCTGTGTCCAAGTGCATCTTTCCAGAGCAGGACTTCTCAGCTCAGCACAACTGGATTTTGTGCCAGATAATCCTTGGGGGAACCTGCCCCATGCACTATAAGATACCTTCACTAGACGCCCCTGCAGCTGGCCCAGTCCCACAGCCCACAGCCCCGTGCCCCTCCTGCTGTGGCCAAGCAGGAAAGGTGCCGGAAAATGGCATACTGCCCAGACTGTTTGGGAGAAGAAGAGACAGGACCTCCTCAGGGCCTAGCTCTCCGTGATTCTTGCCAAGGCCGCCCACACCTGCCTGAATCTCTGGGGCCCCTACGCCCTGGCCTAGGATCATGGCTCCCCACCACCCCAGGACCCTCAAACACAGGACCCTGACATAGGCTTTACCTGTATCCCCATAAGAGCCTTAGCTAAGGGCAGAAAAATGGAGCAGCAGCCTGAGGCAGGCCTGGTGGCAGATGTTGAAAGCAGGTACCCCTACCTCCCAAGGCAATGCCTATGCCTGAGTTCTGTCTCCTTCCAGCCCCTCACTGAGTCCCTGTGGGCAAGGAGGCCCCACCAGAAGGGCCAGAGGTAGAGGTGAGGCTGTGTAAGTTGAAAGATGTTCAAGAGTAGCTCTCTGGCCTGGAATGAGGGAACCCAATTTGTAGGCTTTGTCCATTTCTGTGGTGTAAATAGCCCTATTGTGTGAAGCCACCAATGTAATGTGACAAAACACGCCATTATAGTGTCTCCATCACCAGACACAGTAGACACAAAAAAGCTGAGCAGAGATGACAGTAAAATGTAGTAAATTAGAAAATGATGAGTTCCTAGTAGTGTTTCCCTTTGAAACAAAACGTATTTAATTATAAGTTTATGTAATTTCATCATTAACAATGGCTGTGTTTAACAACCAGCTCACAAAATTCCTGAAAATTCCAGTATGAGGTGGCCTGGGGCGGGGGATTGAGAGTGCTCTCTGAGGGAGACAGGCCCACCCAGGACTGGATGGTCAATGAGGAACAGAGGGACACACGGGGCTACGGAGAACCCAAGGAAGCGCTGATCCTGCCCAGGCCTCAAGGAAGGCTTGCTGGAGGAAGGAGGTGGTGTCACTGACCTGAGGGAGGAGTGACAGTACCCCAGGAAGGGGGAAGGGAAGTGCTCCAGGATGCAGGGGTGCCAGGAAGAGACCAGGAGAGGAGCAGGCACTTGGCATGGACTGGAAAGTAAAATCAAGTAGCTCTGTCTGGCCCAGGGGATGACTGGGTCCCAGCCAGGTTTTGCCATTGATGTCTCTGTCACTTGGGCCAAGTCCCCTCTCTTCTCCAGGCTTTTCCCCTCTGTCAAATTAGGGCCTGAAGCAGATGGTCTCCGGGCCTGTGGGGGGTCTAGGGCCACAGAGCTCTGTGCCAGGGCCTCGTGAGGGTGAGCGAAGCTCATGGTGGGTGAACGGCCCACAGCAAGCCCCCCCTGCCACAAGCCCTCCCCCTTCCCCCATTCCCCCAGGTGATCCCCGAAACTCCTGGATTGGTTCTTGGATTGTAACTATAATTACAGTCATTTTTAGAACACTTTGCTGCCTCTTCTAATTACCAAGCCATGCAATTCCAATTACGTGTCTCAGGAAACATCTCAGGAGCCCCTTCCCCAGGGCCAGTCGACTGCAGCCCCCAGGCCAACCGGAATGTTAGTGGGTGGGCTGGCACCCACCAGGGTGCTGCTGGATGCTCCCTCGGTGGTTCTCTTCCAAGAAGGAAGCCCTGGACTGGAGGCCTGCCCCATGGTGTGTGTGGACTGAAGGGCTTGTGGCCTGGGGTGCGTGGGGGGCTCGGGGGAGAAAGGGCTGCTTTCAGCTGTGCGGGAGACCTCTGTCTACACAGCTGGTGAGTCTGAGAGCACTGGGGCCTGCTGAGATTTCACAGCACGAGTCAGGGCTTGTATCCCAGGAAGGTGGCTGTGTGAAGTCTAAGAAGCAATGTGCCCACTACATGCAGGTTCTCTGGCCTCATTCCTGTCACCAGCTGCCATAAAGAGCCCCCACCCTGCAGAGAGGTCACCAGCCCTGCCTCTCATACCACCTGTGACTGAGACCTTGGTACCCTGAGAGGAAGCCTGTTATTTGGGGTGCGTCACATCAAGACTGTGCAATTTCTACCTACCAGCCCCACCTCAGCCTTCTGAGGCCACTCTTCACACTGTCCCCCATGAGCCAGTGGGCCCTGTCCACCCTCTGGTCCTCTTTAGCATGTCCCTGGAGCCCACATTCCATCCTAGGGCACTAAGCTATGGCTCCCTCGTGGCTCTATTCCTGAGCCCTAACCCTGTTCCCATGGCCCAACCATCCTGGGCAGCCCTCAGGCCCACATCCACACCCTGGCCCAACCCACTGGCTTCCACTGCTCCTGTCCCCACCCAAGGCTCCTTCATCCAGTCTTCAAAGCCTCAAACCCTGTACCTCCTGCTCCTTCTCCCAAGTGTCCCATCCCTCTGCTCCCAGATCCCCAGCCACCACCTCAGGTCACCATCCTTTACCACCTAGACTTCTGCAAATCCCCCTACCTGGTCTCCCTGCCAGAGTCTGACTCCTCCCAAATGCCCCCAAGAGGCAGCAAAGCATGGAGGTTAGGCCCACGGCTCCAGGGGATTCCATTCCCTGCTCCTCCACTCACTAGCTGTGTGATCTTCGTCAGGTTACATAACCCCTCTGAGCTTTGTTGTCAAAGTTAGTGTCTTTTTCCTAGGGCTGCCAGTGAACAGTTATGAGGGATTCAGAGTGGTCAGTAGGGGATGAGAGGAAGGGGATAAAACGAGACAGAAAGGGGCCAGGTCTGACCCACATCTACATGGTACAAGGAAGGACCAGAGCCAGGCCAGACCTTTCCCCTCACCAGACTCCAGGCCCATGAGTGACCAGGACTGGCCTCCCAGGCTCCCACCCCACTTCCAGCCCAGGAGAATGGGCCTGGGGGCAGTGTGACCCTAGTGCTGGGGAATGGGGCTCCAGGCCCTGGTGGTCCAGGCCCTGCCATTGGCCTCCAAGGCAGCTTCTCGGAGTTCCTCGCTGCCCTTGCACTGACACATCCACCACCTGCTAAGCTCTTTCACAAACATATCATTAGTTTGTTTGTTTAATCCTCATAACAGCTCTGGGAGTTGGAAGCTATTATCCCATTTTACGGAGGGCAAACTCAATAATGTTATGGGCCCATCATGTACCCATTAGCAGCCTACTCACAGCAGCTAATGCCCGCGTGGGAGAAGGACTGAGGGCTGCTCTGCACCCAGCTCGTCCAGCCGCACCCAGAGCTGATGGGGGACATGTGCAGTGCTGGGATCTCCCTGAGGCAGCTGGTTCTGGGGGGCTGAGAGGCAGCATGGAGAGATGGAGGGCAAGTGGGGCTCCCAGAGCTGGGGTCTGCAAACACCAAGGAGAGAGAAGCAGGGAGGGACCTTGAGGGCGGGGAGAATGGAATGGGGCAAGGGGGCAGGTGAAGAGTGGCCTCCAAATCTGAGGTCTGAGACCTCCGAGTCACCCTGCAATTGTGCAGGACAGGGAAATTGAGGCCCAAGCAGAAATTTGCCTAAAGCCCCTCAGCCTTCCAGACAGCCAAGCCAGGACCTGTCCCAGGGCCACCCAGCTGGGGAGAATCAAGGAACCAGCTCCAACAGGCCTGGCAGGGGCACTGGGCTAACCAACAAGGGATAGAATGAAACTTATAATCCCTGGGCCTGTCTGGATAGCCAGCAGGGGGCTGTCTTGCCCAGGAGTGGTGACCCCCAGTATCCTGCCAGGTGTCTCAGGCCCCTCCTAAGGTCCCAGGCCAGAATTAGGGCTGCAGGTGCAGAAGGAGGGGTGATTATTAGGGTGGGAAGACTCCTGAGCCCATCTGGATGCCAGTCCCTTTTAACCTCAGCACAGAAGGAAATAAGCCCTTCTTTCTCCTTGCACGTCCACCAGTTGAGAGAACATTCTGGAAATGCACCCAGTTTCATCCAGACTCTGCTCTCAGCAGGGCAGAAGAACTGGAGAAGAGAATGTTCCCCAAGCCACAGTCCTGCATGGAAAGTCATCTTGTAAAGGAAGCTAACCCTAAGGATGAACTCCCAGAGGTCCCCATACTGTGTTCCCCATGGGTTCCAGGGTTGTCCCTTACCACCGTCATATTTTGGATGTGGTAATAAGATGACCCAACTGCTGTAGGGAGAGAAGGGGAGTTGTCTCCATTACTGTCTCAGGCCCTCCTTAGAGGGAGAGGAGAGAATTTTCCCCAGGACAGCCAGGGAAGGAGGTGGAAATTTGGAGGGCAAGGGGGGCCTCAAGGTAGAGAGGAGTTCACAGGCCCTTAGGAGAGACTCCCCAGAGGCAGAATCACTAGCCTGCCCAGGTGAGGGGACTCCATGTCCCCCTCGTCAACCATAATACTCTTCCCAACAGCAAGGATTTGTATTCTATAACCAATCTTCTGGGATCTTGTCCCAGCGGAAACCCAGACTGCGACTGAGCACTCCCTTGGAATCCCACAGGTCCAGCTTCTTGGGGCAAAGGTCCCAGGGCAGTAGCTAATACCAGATTGGTGGGATAGAGGATACTGGAGACCCCCAGGCCAGAAAGACACCCAAGACCTGCCTCTCTCAGAATTTCAAACTCCTAGAGGCTGGGGGTGCCAGGTGGCACTGCTCTCCATGGCTGTGGTCCTCAGCCTTCAACCTGGCCGTGCCCTGCCAAGGATGAACTGATGCCACCATATTCCCAAACCCGGGCACTGTCTGTGGGAAAGCCCCGTGGGTCTCACAGTTAACCCATTAGTTCTCAAAAGTAAATTGACTCCACTGCCCAGAGAACAGACAGAGCAGGACTGGAGTGTCACAGCAGAAACCCTGGGGAGGAAGAGATAAGGAAAGCAAAAATGCCAATGCATGCAGAGGGTAGGGCAGCATCCTGGAAGGTGCACTAGGGAAGGGACTGGTGACTCACAGGACCCACAGAGGGCATTTCCTCCCAGAGCCAGACAGGGAGACAGGTCCTTTCAGTGAATCACTGCGACCACTCCCACCATCTCACCCTGACATGAAATCCGATTAGGGCCCATTACCTGGTGCTCTCAACTTACAGCCCGACACCCCACCCCGCCCATTGCTACCACCATCCTGAGTCAACTGCCATTCCCTTACCTGGACCACAGCAAGGGTGTCACATGGAAAATCCCTTCCCTTTCCAGGTTGCATGATGGTAAAGGCCAGTCTCCTGGACCCACGCCACCTGTCACCACACCAGTGTCCTAGAAGCACCCCTTCTCACCCCTCTGCACCACTTTATTTCCTCTCTTCCTCCTGCCTGGGCTTCCCCTCCATTCTCTGCCTCGGCACCTACTCATCCTTTAGGTTTCAACCCAATGGAGCCTTCCCATTCCCCACTATGTCCTATCCCCAGTGACATGCGCTCCTGGCACCACGCATCCCAATCTGCAGCCCTCGCCAGAGTTTAGTGCCTGGTTAATGGTGAGCACCTGCCTCCCCTTCTGGATCTTAAGTTCCAGAAGGGAAGGAACTGGACCTGGTCTAGTTGGCCCATTGCTTCCACAGCATGTGACACAGTGCCAGGTACGTAATGGGTACTCGATACACATCACTGAATGAACGGATTCCTCAGCTGGCTAGACGTCCCATGGTGACTCTGCTGCCCCTTTCTTCCCACCCTCCCCTATCCAGCCTGGGCTCCTCTTGGGCCCTTTTCACTTGTATCCCTCAGAGCCTCCTAATGTTGGGCTCTGTGATAAGGACCAACACACACCCCAGGATCAAGGAGAACACTGAGACTCCTGTAAGTTCACCAACAGATACAGGGATAGCCTTGATGACACCAATTCCTCTGACCCAGTGACTCAGAAGGAACTAGTCCCTTAGAATCCAGCCCCAGACTGGAGAAGGTCTCCTCCTCAATTTCTCATCTGCCTGCTATTTCCAGACTCAGGGTCAATGGCCCTCAGAGATCATCCAATTTCCTCCTAGAAACCAGATGCCCAGAGAAGGTCAGGGCTCAGCCCAAAGTCACACAGCACAGCCGCCATAGTGCTGTGCCAAGAATCCAGGGCGCAGACTCCTGCATAGGGTTCTCCCCGTGCTATAATAAACGTGGCTATTTTTAGGAAGCTAATTAGCAAGTCAAATATGACTCCTGCTAATAATAATACCACCTTTATGCTTTTCAGAGTCTCTGCATCACCTTATATGCTCCTGAAACCAGGGAGTGGGCCAGGCAATGAGGCAGGTGGTAAAAAGTGTAGTCCCTAGAGAGGCGGTGACTGGTGCTCAGACAGGGAGCCCTGCTTCCTACCCTCTGGCCTCAGGCCTGACTCCAGCCCCAAATCTGTCTTCTCAGCCTCTGGGCCTCAGGCGACCTTGAGGCCTGGCATCCACTGGTGTTTTCTCCCTTCAGCATTTACCAGGGGTGGCTCTGGGCAGGGTGGCACGGGCAGCCAACTGTGTGGTCAGACCCACCCCTCAACTGGGGACTCAGAATGAAGGACAGCTTTGTCTCAAGAGGAGCCCCAGGGAGGATGCAGCCCCTGGTCCTGCAGCCCTATCTCCTACCTGCTCCCCTTTCCCCTACAAAGGCTCCTCACATCTGGCAGCACCAAAAAGGCCAGTGGATGCAAACATGAGGTCAGATCCTCAATTGTTTCCCAAGGCCTTCCCAGAGGAGCAGCACACTTCCTCCCAGGATGCAGCTGGGTGGTTCCAGCAGGGAAACCCAGAGAGCAGGAGGGGCAGAGACCGAATGTGACAGACGATGTAACAGAGCCCATTTCTCAGATGGTCAACTGAGGCACGGGTCACAGGCCAGAGCACTTTGAGCCCCTTGTCGCTTGCAAGAGCCTGTGCTGAGCCCCAAGGGCATGATGGTGCGGTGGGGTAAGAGGGTCCCTGGACCTGTGCCTGGGAGCCTTGACCTAGAACAAGGACCTGTTGTGATGGGTCTTCACTCAGACACAGGCAAGGCAGCTCTGCGCAGTTGTAAGGGCTTCTCAAAGAGGTTGGTATGGGGTTCAGGGCAGCAAAGAGGGAGGAAGACACTGAGATGCCCCAGAGGTGCAATGCAGTGGAGAGCAGAGGGACACATGGCAGATGAGCACCTGCCCTGTGTCCCACCTCACCCATGGGGCCAGCTGGCAAGGGATGAATCTGGACTTGTCGCCCACTAGGAGTTTGGTAGGACTGGGCCCTGTGTGTGGTAGTTGTCCCCCTTGCTGGAGGCTCTCTGCTGGTCAGGCAAGTCGTTAGTGGGCCAGCAGGGAGGGGTGGCTTGACAGGAAGGAGCCAGGGCTGGAAGATGCTGATGAGGGGAGAGGAGAAGGGACCACCCAGGAGAGGCAGGGATGAGCCTGTCCCAGGGAAAGCTACAGGGGCCAGCAGGTGCCTCTCCTACATCCATTACCTGGCAGGATGAGGTGGACACCCTTTTTGCCTGGCCCCACTCACCTCAGCAGCATCCTCCCAGGGGAGCCATGTTGGCTGCAGGACAACCACGCCTGACAGGGGATGATAATGGTGCTGACACAGCAAAAGCAAGGCCATCGGTGGACAAAGAAAGATGGGAAAAGGCTGTGCCTGCAGGAACCACTCCTGATGTGGCGTCAGGCACCATGGTCTGCATGGGCGAGGGAGGAGGCATGAGGCTCAGTCCAGCATATTCCTGACCAGACACTTGCGAGGTGGAACTAGGCCCTACTTATGGGCACAGCTCAGGGCATGCTGCATTCTACCCAGAAAATCCCTGTCATGCCCCCCAGGGGGGCCCAGGACCCTCCCATCCTGTGGAAAGGCCTCTGAATTGCCTCTTCACCTCGCTTCCCCAGCTCTCCCCACCATGCCCTGGAGGATGGGGCAGGAGAATGTACCCAAACAAACAGGGGAGCCCAGAAAGGGCCAAAGTGAGCCCAAAGACAGGGTAGAGTGGGGAGAGGGAGCTGCTGATGCCTGACAGCCTTCTGGCAAATGTTGTGCCCCATGGGGGAGGTGCCCAGTAGCAGGGTGACAGGACAGGTGTGGGAGCCCTAATGTCAGCCTGTCACACAGCATCAGCAAGGGATCTGCCAGCACTGGGTGAGGGCTGGGAGCCTCGGGGAAGCTGTGGCTTTTCAGCTGAGTGAGCGAGAAACATTGGCAAAAGTGGAGTTGGTGCCCCACTTTCCAGGCACAAGCTAGGAAGGGCTGCCCACTGCCTGCAGGGCCCGAGTGAGGGTGGGAGGGCTCGGTGCTCCGTGCTCCGCACAGCCAGCCTGGGCAGTAGAGTCCCAGAAAGGTGGGGGACAGGTGGCTGCAGCCCCCTCCCCGCTTCCACATGAGGAAAGAGAGGTGTGCTGGGTAGGAAGGGAGGGCTGATGGAGTGGAGCCAGCTCCCTGGACTGTGGGGTCAGCAAGGCACAGTGGTCTGCTCACCCTGGTCCAATGGGGCTCTGGGATGCCTCAAAGGCCAAGATGCAGGCAAATACGGATATTCACTCCAGAACAGGTTCTGGAAGTTCCCAAAGGGCAGCATTGCCTTAGACCCAAGCAAGAAGAGACCCCTTGAGCTGGGTTGTGGTTCAGTGGTAGAGCACTTGCTTAGCATGTGTGAGGCACTGGGTTCAATTCTCAGCACCACATAAAGATAAACAAATAAAATAAAGGTCCATCGACATCTAAAAAATTTTTTTTAAAAAGAATAGACCCTGCCCAGGACTGTGTTCTCTAGAGGAACCCATCCTGGCCCTCCTCCCACCTTACTCCTCCAACAGGGGCAAGGAGATATGCCCACCTCAGGTTCATTCTCCTCCAAAGGCAGAAACCCAGCATTCCCTGCCCACAAGGCCTCAAATCCACTCCACAGTCTATGGGGGCCTCGCTGCTGGGTCTAAGGAGTGGCCAGGGGTAGCCTTTGTTGGGTACAAGGATAGCCCAAAGGTGAACGGTCTAGTGCAACCGCATGCACTGGCCACAGTGGGGACCAGTGGGGTTGGGATTAGCTCTCCCTATGCTGCTGTGTTCCAGGACTTGACTCCAAGAGTCCAAGAATTCTAAATGAAACCTGGCCTTCCCCGTTGTCACGAAGGTATATTTTCCAGTGTGGGAGGAGAGAACATATTCTATTTAGCAGTTTGTTGGCTAGATTTGTAACTCTTAAATATGTAGGCATATGGTGTGTGGGGCTTCCATTTTTACTCCAGCCCTGGGCCCAGCAAAGGTTAGAGGTGGGAGCATCAGAGGACAAGCCCTAGCCCCTGAGCCCACCTCTCAGCAGGACTCCTGAGAAAGGGACTCAGAAGGCCCCTCCTGGACAGCAGGAAGCACAGCTAAAGCTGGGGTGGGCAGGGGTGCAGTGAACAACAGACTGCAGCCACACTTGCTGGCCGAGCCCCCAAGGCTGGTGATGGGCGCAGGGTCCCAGGAGGCTGAGTCCTGAGAGATGAGGAGAGCAGGGGCACCCCAGAGAGCAGCTATTCCTGGGGCTGGGCTTCTTCTCAAAGTGGGAGAGCCACAGAGAAGTCGAGCCTGAGGCACAGTTTCACAGCCTGGATGGTGACGCTGTGCCCACACCCCGAGATCATACAGTGAATCTCTCTGTCTGCTTCCAAGGTCCATTCAACTGCACATCCTGCTCCAGTGCCCTTTTGCCTTATTTGGGCTCCTCCCTGTGGCCAAGCCTTTCCTCCTGCTGTTCCCCATGCCAGCACCTCTTGCCCAGGAGGACCTTGCTCATTGACCCCCTCTTTCCCCTCCTTCAAGAGCCCACTACAAATCACCCTGCTTCAGAAGGAAGCTGGATAGCATAGAGTGAGCCCTGTCCCCTGTTCATAAAGGAAGAGGTCCCAGAGGAGGCTGTGGCTGAGTTTAGGATGGGACACGCCTCCACCCCCAGCCCACCTTCTCAGAGCCTCACCCACCCCCCATTTAAATTCTCCACTACCACTTACTCCCTGGGTGATCACTCACAAGCTTCTCTGTGTTTCTGAGCTTTTTCATTTTTGAAATGAAGATAATAAAATTTGCCTTGTAAAGTCGTTAGAGCAATTAGATAAAAGGCACGGATAGGCCTCTCTTGTGCCTGGAATGCACAGGAGCCTTCCACCCAGCCCCTCATCCTCCTCATGCTCCAGCAACAAGCATTCCCAAGCTCCTCTATGAGCCCAGGACCAGGCCAATTCAGGCCCTACCGTCCATCGTGTTGATGGAGATGGACGCCATCCCCAAGGGCAAGTAGGTGGAGAGGGTCTCAGGAGAACAGAGGACCCAGGGGAAGGAGTAGTGTGACATTTGGAAGGTTCCAAGATGCCATGTCCTGCATTAAGATGGCAGCTCGCAGGTTCTCAGAAGTGCCCAGCCCTTGGGTGCCCATCCTCTTGGCCTTTTTCCCATCACCCCCTTTGACCTGGCCCTGACTCATGGGCACCCCAGGATTTGAGCTCACACAGGCTCCAGAGGCCTCTTTGGAGGACCAACAGAACCAGAAGAGATTTCCAAATCTTTTCTTCTCCATCCGTTCTTCTCCTGTGAGGCCTCCAGGGTTGATGCTCACTCCCAGTCTCTAGGCACGGGGACTGCGTGAGCTCCAAAACGAAACAGGAAAGGAAGCTTAGGACCTGGCCCTTGCCTTCATGGAGACAGTCCAGCCGGGGTAGGGGGATTCTTGGTCCGTCCTGAGCCTCCTTCTGAAAGAAGCCCAGGACCTGCAAAAACAAGAATGAGGAAGCACACAATAGCTTGGGGCCCTGCATGAAGTGCCTATGACCAGAGATGTGACCATATGTCCGTGACAGGGACAGGAACCCCAAGCATCCAGGAAACCATCACCCGAGATAAGTGAGAAGTGCACGAATTTACAGCATGGGGGCAGCCCTGTCAATGCCACTGTCAATGCCACGCCTGTGATCTCAACAGATTGCCACCCAGTGCGGCCCCAAGTGGGTCACTGTCCCCCACAGCCTGCCCACATTCCCCTGTCAAGTGGGGAAAATAGCAGTGCTGTCTCCAGGAGGTCATTTGAGGTCATTCCAGGTGAACAGTGGCCCACTTTTCTGTACAGGAGCAGCCCATCAGCAAGCCTAGTTCCTTTTCCCTGAACTCAAAGATAGTTCTGACTTTCAGAGAAGAGGAAGTAGGTAGATTCTTAGGAAACCTAGATCCACCCCCGGCAAGTGTCTCGCTCTGTTGATTCAGTAGGTGAGATCCAAGCATGCCCAGAAAGGGCAATCAACACCAAGTCCTCTCACCTGAATTCTCATCCACCCCCCACCTGTCCCCTCCTGACACCCTTTGGGCCAGATTCTGGAAAAGTTGTGAGCCTCTTGAAGCAGACAAAGGCACAGTGAGCGTCTCCAGCCTGCAGGTGCACAAGTCAAGACCCCAGCCATACCCAGATGTCCCCTCCTGGGGCTGGTCAACATGGTCAGGCCCCAGACTCTCTCCCCATCTTTCCAGTCCTGCTTCCCAAATGGTCACAGGCTTCCTGCCCTAGCCACACCCAGTATCTGGATCTGCTGGGCTACCCCCCCCAGAAGCCTTCCCCTCTTTTCTCTGGTCTCCTCACCCACAGTCAAAAACCTACCAGCCTCCCTCTCTCTCCCTCTTTTTCTTTCTCTCTTTCATTCTTTCTCTTTTGCTCTCTCTCTTTTTTTTTTTCTCTCTCTCTCTCTCTCCTCTTCCCTCCCTTCCCTTTTGCTTTGCTGGTGGTTTGCTTTTTGTGGGTTTTTTTTTGGTACTCTTTCTCTCCCCACCCCATCCCACCCCTCTCCTCCGTCACTTATGGTGGGGGACTATGCAGTGTGGGACTATGTGTTTATATAGCCATGTCCCTCTTCCTTCCTTCCTTCCTTCCTTCCTTACTTCCTTCCTTCCTTCCTTCCTTCCTTCCTTTCTTTTTCTTTTCTTTTCTTTTTTTTTTTTTTGAACTGGGGATTGAACTCAGGGGCACTTGACCCCTGAGCCACATCCCCAGCCCTATTTTTATTTTATTTAGAGACAGGGTCTCACTGAGTTGCTTAGGGCCTCGCTAAGTTGCTGAGGCTGGCTTTGAACCCTGGATCCTCCTGCCCCAACCTCCCAAGCTGCTGGGATTACAGGCGTGCACCACTGCACCTGGCTCCTTTCTTTCTTTCTTTCTTCTTCCCCCGCCCCACGGGAAAAAAAAAAAAAAACTACCAGCTCTGACTAGTGTCATGGGGTAACACACAGAGGCCACCTGGCCCTGGTGTGGTACAGCAGGAAAGGCTCCCGTCCACTTCTGCCCCTGCCTCTCTTCAGCTGTGACTACATTCTCCTTGGTCACCACCCCAGCCTCCCTTCTCCAACCTGCTCAGCACTCAGGAGGCTGAGTGAGGCAAGGAGAGGAAGTCACTTCAGTGCCCCAGTGAAGCCTGCCACCTTTCTGCCTGGTCTGGCCCACACCTCAACCTCCCCACATGTCCTGCTACTGCCTCTTGGTATTGAACTTGCTGCTTGAGTCTTTCCTCTCCTGCTGGAGCCCAACAGCCTCCACCTCAGCCCTGAGATTGTGGTCCCCACTTACTGCCTCCGTTGCACCTAGCTCCCACCTTCCCCACCCTGGGACCTGACTGCCATCCCAGCACCCCACCAAGGCCTCCTAGATCCCCGACTCTTCCTCCCATGGCAATCCTTTGCCCACACCTGACTGCAAACTGCTGGCCTCTCTCTGTCTTCCTAAAACATGCACCCACTCACCTGGCTCCTTCTACTTCCCTGACCACCCCACCTACTGGGCCCTTCTTGGTTCTCCTTCCTCCTTCCAGTGTGGCCCTCAAAGGAGCCTGACTCAAGACTCTGTCCTGCCTTTCCCCTCTCACTCCCTTCCTACTGGAGAGACAGACCTCTCCCACCATCTGCCTCTTCTGCATCTTCAATGCCCCAGCCCTCTGACTCCAGACCAGATAATCCATGTACCTGCTGGACATCACCTTCAGGATGGCCCTTAGACACTCACAACTAGTTCTACTGACCCCCCAAACCTGCCCCATTTTCCCTCTCCTTCATCCTTAGCCTGGAGGTCAAAAGGGACATCCGCTTTCACTCCCTCCCTCTCGATCTCATCCCGTCTCAAGACAGCAGTGCTGTCCACTCCCAAACACATGCCTAGACATTTCCTGTCCAGGCCTCTCCCAAGCTGCCATGAGACACTACGCTTTGATGTCTGAATGCTGCAGCTCCTGCTTCTCCCAGCACCCAGCCCCTCCCCCTGCTCGGACTCTCCCCAGCTCCAGCCTGCCGACCCTCTCCTTCCTGTTGCTCAGACCAAAAACTAAGGAGACATCCCTGATCGCCTCCCTCTCGACAGTCCATCAGCAAGTGCTGTGGTTCTGGTTTCAAAGAATACCCAGCATCTGATGGTTGCCACCACCCTGGGCCAAGCCACCATCATTTTTCATCTGGATCATGGTAATGGTCTCCTAATTGGTCCCCTTGCTCCTTGACCTTGACCACTCCTGCCCCGAGCTATGCTCAGTTCCATGACCAGATTGGTCCTGTTCCACTCTGTCACTGGCTCGTGTCTCTCTCCTGCTTAAACTTCCCCCTTAGCTTTATATTTCCCTCAGGGTAAAAGTCAGTGGTTTGCCCCCTTGTGTCCCTGACCTCCTTTCTTGTTCTTTTCCCTCTTCCCTTTACCTTCCCCGCTACAGCTACACTGCAGAGGCCTCTCCTATTGCATTGTTAGCAGGGTTAGCAGGGTTGCGACTGTGTTATGGTGCCCCACAATCCTGGAATCCAAAGCTCCAGGCAGGCTTATTTCTCATCCGTGTTCCCTATCCATGGGATCAGCGGGAAGCCTAACTCCACATCACCTTGACTGAGGGACCATGTCAGAGACATCTGGGACTTCACCTGCTAGTCAGCAGGGTGGGGAGAGAAATATGGAATCACTCACTGACTCTTAGATGCTTTAGCCAGGAAGGCACACGCACCTCTTCCACTCTCATCTCGCTTCCCAGAGTATATTACAGATTGTGCCCAGCCTCAGAGGGAAGATGGGTAGCCCTCCCCTGGGCCCAGAAGCCAAGGAGACTGCTGCTGGAGAGAGGCGTGTGCATCACACTGCTGCTCCTGGAACATGCCAGATGCACCCCTGCTCAGGGTCTTTGTCCTGGCTGGTCCTTCTCTCTGAAATGCCCTTCCCAAGTTTCTGCATGACTCCCTTGCTTTCTTTGTGTCTGTATTCAAATGTCCTTTAACAAGTCTCATGCTGCCCACCCCTCTTAAAGTTTCAGGTGCTCCTTCATGCCAATCACCCTTACCTATATTGCATTTTTTCCCACAGTTCTAACAGACAGATTGCATATTTCTTGTGTCTCCACCACCTAGTAGCCCTCAAGGGTAGGATTACTTGTCTGACTTGGTGACTAGAACAATACCTGGCGCCCAGTAGGGGTATAATAATTTTCCTGTGTGAATAAACGAATGGGTCCTGGGCTCCTCCTTCTTCCAAAGCACCCATGAACAACTCATCACCAGGTCTTATTGACCTCACCTCCTTAAAAGCTCTCAGCTCCACACTTGAGTCCCCATCCCCAAAGCCACTGCCCTCCCCAGGTCCTGAGTGAGTGAGTGTGTGTGTGTGTGTGTGTGTGTGTGTGTGTGTGTTTACTATGGAGGGGCCCAGGGCCTGTCTTCTCTGGGTCCTTTCTCATAGCAGCTCCTGCTCTCCCTCACCCCCAGCCACCCTATCCCAGCCCAGCCACCATTCAGAAGGGTGGAACAAAAGTCATGTGGGTGTGGGCTCAGGAGCCAGACTGTCTGGGGTTCTTTCTCTCTCTCTCTACTATATTGTAGCCATGTGGCTTTGAGCTGATGCCCTAACCTCTCTGTGCTCCACCCCCACATTTGCAAAACGGGGATGATGATGGTGCTAATAGCACCTCTCCCATGGGGTTTGGAGGGTGGATAGGTTTAAATGAGACAGTGCACATAAAGCCTATTATAAATGTGCACTATCGTTTTGCAGTCACCTTATCTTGGTACCAGACAAAACAGATTCACATCTGCTGAAGACTGTCCCTTGACTCCTGGTAGTTCTCGGTTTCTCCTTTGAGCCCAGGTGTGCTCCCCTGCTGGTTTGACTCTCACTGGCCTGACACTGTCCCTTTGTTCCTGTCACACTGAACTCCCCAGAGTCTTCCGAGCATGTCATGCTGCTCCCCACCCCGACCGCTCCCCACCCCAACCGTCAGTGGCTTTCTCTGCTCTGCACAGACTTGCACTTGCTTTTTCACTTAACAAAAATCCCAGAGCTGTTTTGCACATTCATATGTAGAAAACTTTCACATTCTTTTTTACAGTCGCATAATATTCCAGCACAGGGACTTGTCAGAGTTGCAGCCAGTCCCACATCAATGAGTACACAGGGTGTTTCCAATCTTCTGCCATCACAGAGTGCTACTGTGAATCGCCATGTACATATGTCACATGAGAATGGGTCTCTGGAAGACAAACTCCCAGAAGTGGGATTGCTGGGCCCAGAGGTGGGAGGTGCCAACTCCCACTGCCTTGCCAGTCCAGGTGCTCCCCAACAGGGCCACAATCTGGACCCAGAGCTGAAGAGCACAGGATTCATGTCTTCCTCTCTGTACCCCCTTGCATCCTTCAGAGGTAGGGCCCAAGCTGTGTGGGGCTGAAGCCGGCTCCACTTTCTGCTCAGTCAACGTTGGCCTACTTGAGCCTATGTATGGGGGCTTTGGTGGCCCAGGTGAGAGGCATGGTAGATAGCCAAGAGGGGAGGCTGGCCCCTAGGCCCTTCCAGAACACTGTGAGTCCACAGGTTGGGAAGGGGCATGGACTTTTGCCCAGGCTCCCCACACCTGGGTCTCTTCTCTCTTAGATGCTGCTTCTGGTCTCCCCATCACGCACACCAGGACTCATGTGATGTCATGGCAAGACATGGCAAGGCTGGAGTGGTGGCCCAGGCCCACTTCCCAGCCAGTCTTGGCAGCCAGACCCCTCTTGGAGGGAAAGCAGAATGTCAGACACTGTGTGAAGGGCAATCCAGGAGAGCCAGCCCCAGGCCGAGCAGTGGCTCCCCCTTCCCGCAGCCCACACGAGGCGGAGCTGAGTCAGCCACCATCTGCACGGGGGACGGGGGCTGCGGGAGCCGGAGTGCCTGGGAGGCCCATGCCAACCTTATGCACGAGGCGTCCCTGCGCAGATGTGCCAGGGGCTCTGGAGGGGCCAACTCTCTGCCCTCTGCTGGTCCAGGAGAGCTCCGCTTGCTCTTTGGCTAAGCCCTCAGGGTATTTGGGTTGCCCACCTGTCTCCTGTCCTCTGCCACTTTGCCCCACAGCCCCTGGGTCTGCAGTCAGTCCTGCGGAGAACGGTCTTTCTCAACCACACAGTTTCCTCAGCTCCTTCTTGCCCAACTAACTCCTATATTTCCACAAAGACAGAATTCTGGAATCATTTTGCCCAGCCTGGTAGTACCTACATACCAACAAAGTACCTTGTCGTTTTTAAATCCCCCTTCCTGGGTCCCCCAGTACCCCATATAGGTTCTGAGCCCCCCAACCTCCTCAGAGGACTTGTCCTACACCCGGACCCTGCACATCCTGACGTGTGTTCACAGAGCCCCACAGGCCTGACAGGGGCTTGTGCCTGAAATGACTGAGCTGTGTGTGTGGTAAGGGGGTTTCAGCCATGACGAACCCCTGGCAGTGCCGAAATCCCCCACATCACTATGCCCCAGCACAGGGCAGCCCCTAGGAAAAGCCAGGCCTCAGAGGCCTCTCACTAAAGACCCAGAAACTGTCCCGGAAGCCCCACAGGGGAAGTGAGCCTTCCCAAGGCCAGGTTAGAGGGAGGTACTTAGGGACATCATCTTCTGGGCTTCCCCCAACCACTTGAATTTCGGCATGGTGGCAACTGGGACAGGCCTGGGAGCTGCCGAGGTATAGACTGAAAGGTACCGTCAGCCTGAGTGGACAGGTCTCCAAGAGGAGGAAACAAGGAGGCATCAGTGGACATGAGGATAGAAGGTGGGCTTGAGAGTCGCCCAGCTTCCTCCCAGTTCCCTGAGCCACTACCAAACCTCCTGGGCAAGGGAGGAGGAGTCCAGAGAGAAAGCAGGTCCCCTCCATAGCAGTCTGGATCTCCTCCCCCAGTGCCCAGAGCCCTCAAAGCATCCATGGGAAGATCTCAGCAAACCAAAGACACCGAAGCAGCCCCAGACACTTCTCCGACAGGACCATAAAGTTCCATGGGAAACCCAACCCAGTCCAAGGCCTCACTCCCACTGGGACTATCTTTAGTAAATCCAGCTCGTGGTATCTGACTGAAGGGTATGGAAAGTGAGTCTCCAGACTCTGACAGGACCTTGGCAGCCCGCCTACCCACTCAACACTCAGGTCTGGCTGGACCCATGGGTCAGCACCCCGGTTGGCACCACCCCTGTCTTTGCCAGTGGCCTGGGTTTGACAGACAACAGATAGGCCTCTCCACTGCCAAGAGGACAGGGTGCTACAGGACATCTGTCCCCACACACCCACAGCACATGCTATGGTCAGCGCCTCACCCTGGGACCCTGTGAGTCAGTAAGGGTGTGAGAATATGATGGTGAGGGCTTTCAGTTTAGTTCTGTCAAGTATGAGCTCACTGAGCAAACATTTCCCAAGCCTTGCTTTGGGGCCAGGTGCCACCCATGAAAGCTCCCAGAGGTATAGAGCAGGAGAGGTCATTGGCATTGTTGGACAGCAGGTTCCATTCTACCGATACCAAGGATGGACCCCACCAGGCCTCCAGCCTCCACCTCAGACTCACTCCCAACCCCTAGGGATCAAGATGGGTTTGGCTAAGAGTCTCCTCACCACCACCCCAAGCCCAGGGTCTCAGGGGACAAGGAAGGCAGAACTGAAACTGAGCAGAGGAGAAACCACTCTGGGCAGGCCCCAGGGGCTTCAGTCTCTCACCTCTCACTCACACACACCTGACCAGAGCCTGGGAAAATCTTCAAAGCTTGACTTTCTCCAACCTGGGCTCTCAGCCTCCGGCTCCCTCCCCCACCAGCCTCAGCTGCCCAGGCCTTGCCCCATCAGAGCTGAACATCCAGTTATCAGGGTTCTGGGCTTCCCTTGGTCACTGCCTTGTGGAGTAACATTTGGCAAGTTCTTCTCTCCTCTGAGTCGCTGTGTTCTCATCTGGCTTGGGCTGCTGGCATGTGGTCTGGAGATGAGGCCTCAATACGAAGGAATGGGCTCTGGAGAGTGGCTTTTGGGCCAGGATGAGACTCTCCAGGTCATGACCTGAGGTCCTGGGTACCTTGGCCACCACCTCTCCCAGAGATGTGGGTGCTGGAAGCAGGCAGAGGAAGGCCCAGGGCATCAAGGGCCAAGACCTGACCATAGCTTCCATGTTGCCCCCTCTGATACTCATCCTGCTCATTCCATCCAGGTAGGGGCCCTTGTCACTCAGTGTCTTCCCTCACTCCACTCAGTGCCAGCTACCACTGCTTTCTATGTCCCCTACACTCTGTAAGAGTAGCCTGGGCCCTACAACCACTACCCTGAGCAAACGCCCGTGTAGGTGCTTGACAAAATATGTGTTGAAAGAATAAAGGCACAGAAAATAACAAGAGTTGGCGAGGATGTGGAGTAATTGGAACCCTCACGCATCGCCGGTGGGAATGCAAATGGTATTACCTCTGTGGAAAGCAGCTTGGCAGTTCCCCAAAAAGTTAAACAGTTACCATATGATTCCGCAAATCCACTCTCGGTTAAATAGATACTCCAAAGAACTGAAAACATATGATCACATAAAAACTTGTACACAAATATTCATACAGCATTATTCACGATAGCCAAAAGTGGGAGCAACCCAAATGTCCACCAACCGATGACTAGAGAAACAAAATATGGCGTAGTCATACGCTGGAGTACAATTCAGTGATAAAAAGATGTGAAGATATTTGCTTTGACATGGAAGACCCCTGAAAGCATTAAGCTAAATGCAAGAAATCAGACACAAAAGGTCACGTATTGTATGAATCCATTATATGAAATGTCTGAAAGAGACAAATCTATAGAGACAGAAGACAAATTAGTGGGAGAACAAGAGAAACAGAGGTGACTGCTGATAGGTAGAGGGTTTCTTCTGGGTGATGGAATGTTCTAGAATCACTTAATGGTAAGAGTCACACAGTGTGAATATACTAAAAACCACAGGATCAAACACTTTAAAATGGAGATCTTTGTTATGTAAATTTATTCTCAATAAAAAATCAAAGCAAACAATCTCTCCAGGGGCACAATTGGAAGGCCAAACTATCTGGCTAAGCTGTTTGTGTCTGTTTCAAAACATCGTCCCACAGAAGCCATTCTTTGTACAGGGAAGCTCCGGCCCCGCCCTCAGACTCAGCCTGAAGGAGTAGGTGGGAAAAGACTGCCCCAGAGAGTCCCAGTGGGCCTGCAGTACCATGGAGACCTCCTCTATGTTCCCAGCTTCAGGGCAACTGCCCCCCTGAGGAAGAACTTCGAGATCAAGAGGTCATCCCAGCAGGAGACTGTTCCCATCAGCAGTCACCTCTTTCTGAGGGCAGGATGTGGTTTGCCAGAGTCTGGGAATGAGGGCACCCTCCCAAAAGGCCCCTTTTGGCCCATGTTCCAACCATGTGTGAACCAGCATTTGGGAAGTTCTTCCTTTGCTCTGACCACAGTATTCCACTTGGAGACAGCAGTGGGCAGAGGTTTCCACTGAGTCAGTCTGATTCAGCCTTCCCTCAGCCTCAGGCCTCCATGAGGGTCCTCACAACAAGGATGATCACCTTACTGTAATGGGGCAGGATGTGGGTTTCCTCTGACCCCCACAACAGCTGCTCCCTGACAGGGTTCGGGTGCTAGCCAACGAAAGGAGAAGGCTGATCAACCACCAACCACCTGCACTGTGAGGGCTTCCTGCCAGAGTGGAGCAACCCCCCACCCCACCGGTCCCGCCAAGTCTCTCAAGGGGCAGATTGGCAAGGCTTCTCAGCCTCCCCGGGTCTTGGAACAGGTGGTCCCAAGCCACCTAAAAAAAAAAAAAAAAAATTAAAAAAGGGCTGGAGATATGGCTCAGTGGTCAAGAACCCCTGGGTTCGATCCCCAGTATCAACAAAACAATGACAATAACAGTATAAATCTCAAAAAGGTGGCGAGAAAGTCAAGATGAGCCATGTGAAGCTTTGAGGACCCTCATTCGAGCAGGTGGGTGATGCCCACACGTGTTCATTATTGTTAACAGTTGCTATCTTATTGAAGCCAGGCTGGTCGGCTGGCCAGTGTTCCTCTCTGGAAAGGAAGGTGAGGGTAAATGACACATTTCAGAACGCTCTCTGGGCTCTGTCGGTTCAGCCCTAGTTCCCAGAATAGGCCTACAAGGACTTCAGCTCCTGCCCCACAGCAGGGAAACGTGCCTCCTTCCCTGGAGCCAGGCCTGACTCTGCCTGCCCAATGCAAGCCTCACCCTCCAAGCCCTCCCCCTCCCCCTCCCCCCACCCCAGGAACCTGCCCTGAACAGGTGCTCAGTCAGCTCCTCTGAACAGGTACCAGGCCTGGGCTAATGGTGGTGGAGGAAGACAGGCTCTGGGGACACCCTGGGCCCAGACACCAGGGCAAGGCAAGTCCTTGGTAACCTCAAGGGCTTCCTGCCTGCTCCCCCTTTGTGGGATCACTTCCACCCTGGGACATGAGAAAGGTTGGGCCTTCCAGGAAAGCCCTGATCCGCCCAGGAAACCCAAGCACCTGGTGGGGCCTCATCCGGTCCATTGTCTTGAAGACACAGGAACAAAAGCCTAGTCACCATGACCACCCACCCCAGGGACATTCTGTCCCCAGCTCTCCATGGGTGGGGCACATGAGCAATCTCCCTGTGGCTTTCTCCCTGTGGCTTTCTCTCTGTGGAAATCCTCCGGCTTTCTCCCTGTGGTCACCTCACTCTGGGGCTTTCTGTGGTCCAGTCACCTCCTGTCCCCAGCCTTCAGGTGGATCATACAACCTCTCAATAGGACCCCAGGGAAGGCACATCCAATGGGGCACCATGAACTCCACATGTCATCTTCCTTTCCCATCTTCCTCCTCTGTTCACCTTGACCCCCCTTACCCCTCTGTCCCACTCTCTCTTTGCTGGCAAGTCATCATGGCCCAGTGATCCCCACTGGAATCCCAGATGTCAATGGAGGTCCTATCCTAGATCTCCAAGCTCTCAGTTGCCAGTGAGAGGAAGCAGGAAAATCAGATGTGGGTTTGCCCTGAGCCTGTGAAGGCACGCAAACAAGAGCTTCACCAGTGCCCCCTTATCTGAATCAGTGCACTGTGGAACCCAATGAGGGAGGATTCTGTGTGTGGATGCCCATGTACCCAGATGGCACATTTATACAGGTGTACCACGGAGAGGCCAGGAGTGTGGTCCTATGTGCCTGTGTGATGTGGATGCACGATTGTCTTATGTGAGTGATCACAGAGAAAAAAGCCAGGGAGAATCAGGAGGGACTCAGAGATACACACAGAGAATGAGACTGAGGCCAACAGAACAACAGAAAGTCAGAGTGAAAGAACACACAAGCCCCTCCTCCCTGGAAGGACAGAGGGCTCTCCTATCATGTTATCAATTTCTACCTATATTTATACCCATATCTGGGATTGGTCTCCAGAGGAGGTGAGTAGGCAGCAGGTGGAGTTTAGGAAACATTGTCTCAGGCTAGGATGCCAATGGGCCCCATACCTCCTCACTGGCAGAACCAGTTTGGAACCTCTCCAAGGCCTGCAGTTTCCTCATGCTGAGAAATGGGTCTTGAATCCCTAACCACCCAGGATGCAGAAGAACTCCAGCTGGCTCTGGGCTCCTGAGGGAGCTGGGGAAGGGGGAACATCCAGAGCCAGGGCCAAAGTCCTCAGGCTCTGACACCTTGAGAGTGGCCTGTATGCACGTTGAGGAGGACTCACTTTTGTTGAGAAGTGAGGGGAGGGGTGGAGGTGAGAAAACCTCAGGAGTTCAAACCCTTCCCTTATACCTTCACCTTGGCTGAGAAGCATCTACATTCCATTCGCCCCTGCTTCTTTGGGTCAGGGTGTTGTGTGTAGGTGGAAAGAGGTGGGAGACCTGCATTCTAGGCCAGGTCGTAACAGCCAGGTAGCTCTGGGCAAGAAGCTCCCTCTCCCTGGCCTCGTTCCTGGTCTGCCAACCGTCAACAATCTTCATATCACCAGCGCCCTGCCTCCAAGGATGAGGAGATGTCAGGGCAAGAAGGGGCTTTGCTAATAGGATTCCTGGCACAAGCTGTGAGAAGAATGGCCCCATGAGCTCAGCATTTCCTCTCTGCTTCCCCCAAAGTCGCCCCCCAGGAGAGAAAGGTGACTGTGGCTTCCGCTGCCCCCACTTCCTGCAGCGGGGACCCTGCTCAGCTCAAAGCATGGAAACTGTCATGGGCCCACAGTGTCAACTGCACACTCATTATTGCCACCAGGAAAGGGCTGTACACCTCAGCCTCAGAGCAAGGTGCCCCAGCAGAGAGTCCCCAACCCT
>JAJEJO010051529.1:0-11815 GCA_020662805.1 Glaucomys volans
AGAACCCATTATTATGCCACATTTGCTCAGAGGCCTATTCAGTTGTGGGATTGGGAGCGAATACCCCAGCTCCACCAGGGAAGCTATTTCCCCATGTGAGGTGGGTGCCTTGTGACATGGGCATTGAGCCCCCTACACACTGCTCTGAGCCCCGTCACTGCTGGGATTAGGGATCATGCACCTCCCCACTAGACTGCACTTCTGTCAGGGCAAGGCCACATCCTGTTCATTTCTACATGGTCCCAGCCCAGAGCAGTGTTTGGAACTTCAGAAGTATCAGAAAGTTTGACCAAAGGCCTAAAACCAGTGGATGTCCAAAGGAGAGCTGGTCAGAGTGGTGTCTCAAACATCCATACAGGCACCCCATGGACATGCTTAGCTCTAGCCCTGCATCAGGACCATGGGTGTGGGGATCAACCTGGATACTGAGCTTTGGGATTGCCTCCATCCCTTGCCTTTCTAGGCCCTGTCCCCAAGACAGGCATCACCAACCAATCACAGTGCCACCACTGAGGCAGGACCAGGCCTCAACCCCCCTGTGAACTACTCAGCCCATGTAGACACACCATCCTTCCAAGTCCACGGACAGAGAGACACTGCCCGCCCTCTGCTGAGGCTTGCTGTGGAGACAGAGCTCCAGGTACACAACCATTAGGCTACTAGGAGGAGGAGAGATGGCTCAGACCTCTTGGCTATGCTGTGAAAGTTGGGATCATCGTGCAAGTTGGTTCTGTCATAGCTCAAACCACTTGGCGGTTCCCTGGTGAGAACCAGGCCTCTGGGGCTGCAGCTGGCAGGTGGGAGAACTTTGTCACCGTCAGACCATTTCTGAAACCAGAATGCAGGAGAATACAGCTTCCCTCCTGTGTTACCTCTTCATTGACTCAAATAGAAACCATCCAGAAAATCATTGCCATCCATTAAACATTAAGTGTTTGGAACTCGTAACAGGAGCAAGGCGATAGGATGTGCCCTGTTGGTGGCAGCAATCCCAAGTGAGACAGTGGAGGTGAGTGACTAGGCAAAGGTGTTCTGGTGGGAACATACTAAGAGCCCAGGGAAAGGGGATACCCACTGACGGCATCCCTGGTGGGCTCTCCCGTGCGGCCACTGTGCCCCGGGAGGGAAATTGCACCTGCAACAGCCTAGCGAGGGCCTCGCCTTCAGGATGGTCAGGAGTGCATTCTGCTGGGGACAAACCATTACCTGCACTTTCTTATATAAAAGGAGAGGGAAGCAGCAGCAGGGTCTGGCTGCAGCCAAGTCTGGGGACACCTTGCTCAGATCTCCAGCAAGATCAGAGCCCAGGATTGCATTTACCCTGCCAATGTGGACACATTAAATTATCCAGCAAACTGCTCAGTTGGTGCCAGCTCCCGCAGTGGACCAGTGGCGAATGGACAGGTGTTAGGGCTGATGTTTTTGGAGGGTCCCTTCCCAGCATGAGATGGCTGCTGCTGACTTCCCAGGCCTCTTCATCCTCTCCCAGGAGTCTGGTCTGCTTCTCCTGTGCCAAGTGTGGGGCTCGGGGTCTGCCACCTGCTTGAGCCACAGATCATTCAAGGAAACTCTGTCCGCTGTTCTCCAGGCAGCAGATCCTTCCTCCCGTGGGCATGTGAGCCATGGAAACTGCAAAGGCTCTTTCCAAGTGGACCTCCAGGGTTCTGCAAACTATGGATTTTCTAAGGTCAGAAGATTCACAAATGCACGTGTGTGCACACTCTACATGTGTGTCTGTCTGTGTGTGTGTGTGTGTGTATGCACAGATACTTTTTTGGTTGAAATATTTTATTGGAAAAAGTGTGCTTCTTCAGGAAGGGCAAAGGTGCTCCAACTTGCTCTGTTCCTGGGGACAGGGAGGCCTGATCTGATTCCTAACGTGTGCCTTCTATTCACTGCAGTCAGGAAAGATGAGTATCCCCTTTCTTCTTCCAGACTGTGTCGTGAGTCCCCCTGGGGCTCTCCGGGGCTCCAGGGACTCTGCTGACTCCTTCCTGGGTGTCTGTGGTTCTGGTTTCTGCATAGCAGAGGCTCAGGCCCTGGACAGTGGGTCAGGCTGGGAGCCATAGAGAATGTCTCTGGGACTACAGAACTGCAGTAGCCATCCTGCCTGACCAGGGCACTTCCAGAGGACGCCTCTCTCCCAGCTGCCCCAGATCCTTGGAAGGCCTCTCCAGGGTGAGATGGGAACACTGCCTATCTGTGGCTGTTCTAATCCTCTTTTAGACTTCGAGTAGCTTTCCTGTTATACTGCCAACACACTTGCTCTGTCCCAGGGACTAAATGCTTTCCCAGGAGTTATTTAATTTTCAGAACAGCCCATGAGAAGACACTGTTATTACCCTTGTTCTCTCAGTAGCTGTGAGTAAATAAGCACAGAGAGATTAAGTAACTTACCCAGGTTCTCACAGCACATAACCACAAATTAAAATGGGGAGACCAAGGCCTGCATCCCTAACTTTCCCAACCTTGCTGCCATCTCTGGGATGGTTGCCACATGCATACCCATGCCTTGGATGTGGCTGTCCCACAGCCATTGTGCTATTCATTCATGATACTTCTAGCTTCTGGTGGAAGCCCATGCAGGTACATTCAACATGGAGCTGGGTAGAATGGGTGGAGTCAGCCTTGGGGCCCAAACTTGTAGCTCTAGGCTGGGTTCTACCCACTGTCCAAAGGGAAGGTTCCCCCTTCCCAAGACCTTTCCTTGCCTGGAGGGAAAGCAGCCTTACTCCTGGCATCTTCCACATACCCACTAAAAGGGCCAGTTTTCTCCTTCAGCTCTCTACTTGCTGTTTCCAGAAATTTCTTTTTGAAAGAAATTTCAAAAGAAATTATTTGAAGATTATTTCAGTGATAGAGGGACATAATGAAATTTAATGATCCTGTTGATTTCTGGATGAAGACTACTGTGTCAATATGTTATTCACATCATCAGTGCAGGGAGGGCATGGTGTGTCCCCAGCCATAAAGAATCACATCGCAGCCATTAGTTCATCATTAAAAATTCCCTAATGAAGTTTATCAGCACTTTTTCATATCTATACCCAGGATGAAAAGGCATCATAAATTCAAGAGAAGTGGTGAGCAGTAGATCACACTCATATAAAAGTCAAATTAAACCGTAGGATAGAAAGTAAACAGGCTTAGAGCGTCAGGTTAAAATAAAATCCACGTTGTAAGGGCTGGTTTGGCGTAAGCCTCAGTGTAGGTGTGGGGCCCCAGGATTCCCTCCTGCCCTGCACTTTCCATGGTCATAAATCAGCAGAGGCAGGTGGAATCATGAGCATCCACTGTGTAGGTGCCACAGAGACGTCCACATTCTATCCCTCAGTACTCGTGACAACATGGGAGCTTGCAGGTGAGATGGAGGGAGGGACTGTGAGATGGGAGACCACCCTGGATGGTCCAGTATGAACAGCATAACCATGGAGGGATTGCTAAGCTAAAGAGAGGTCAAAGCAGAGGAAGCTGTGATAACAGGAACAGAGTTTGAATGATGTGGCCACAAACCAAGGAGTGAAGCTACCTCCAAAAGCGGCACAGAACAAGGGAATTGATTCTCACTCACAGGGAACCAGCCTGTCCACACCCTGAACTACTTCAGCCCTGACTCTCAGAGCTTTGAGATAATAAATCTGTAAGGTAAGCCGTTGTGCTGTGGAAATTTGTTACAGCAGCAACTAGACACTGACACATTCCTCTTGATTCTCAGTTCCCTGAGGGCTGGCCTGGGTCTTTCCCATGAACTTCTGCAAACTGATGGCCAAGGAAGGTGTTTGGGCCCTCAGGAGCATCATACATATGACTTGAATGAACAAAGAAAGGAGGAAATGAATCTATTTCAGCCGGAAGTGTTTTAAGCAGCCCTAACTGCAGGCCTTACTCACCAGCCAACAGAAAAGCCCTGCCCCTGCTGTGGGTAGCTGATGCTGAGAGCAGAGACTGCTTCTACCCTGCTCTGGGGTACTACCTCTCCCTGCAGTCCTGGAAGTGTTGCTGTGGTTTCCACTGAATGCAGAGGGCGTGCCTGACTGAGCTCTAAAGCATGCATGCAGAGACTGTGAAGTGTCAGGATTCACACCGTGCAGATCAATCAATTGATCAGAATTGGTAGGGCAGCTGGAGCTGATTTGCCTACAATCTGGAAGGAACAAGAGCTGTAGCTGGATCTCTGGGAAGGGGAAAGTTAGGGATTGAGGGAGAACAGGAGAAGGGCCCTTAAGCTCTGGTTGTGCTGCAGATGTCAGCAGGGGAGGGATTTCTGAAAATGCAGTTCTCATTCACCCCAATCAACTCCCCACGTATGGACGGAACCACATCCTTCAGTCTAATGAGGAAGTGGCAGAAGGTGGCCCTAGTCAGCCACTACAGACTGTCCCCTCACCCCATGGAGCACAGCACCTTTTCTCCCCCCTAGATTACTGCTCTATTAATTCAGACAGAAACCACCAAAAGTTCCATTAAACATTAGAATGTTGTGCATGAGGAATACGCCAGGCATTGACATGCAGCATGTTGATCACGGCAATCAGAAATGCAAAATAGGAAATAAATACCCAGGAGCAGCTGTCAGGAGAAAAATTCCCAGGCAGCAGAAGCCAGGAGGCCCTGAGGGAGCCCAGTGAGTTGGTGGCAGACAATGGCCAGGCAGGCGAGGCACACCCACTCAGCCCAGGATGGCTCTGCAGGATCATCTTTGGGGAAAAGTGTCTTCATCAACCCTCCTCGAAGCCAAGGCTGTTAGGAATGCACCCTGTTAGGAATCATCTCTTGGTTGTCCTTTCTGTTCTACTTTTTTCTGTTCCTAAAGCTAAATGAGGACAGCCAAAGTCTGGTCCAATCAAGGGTAAGAGCCTTTTGCTCTCAAAGTCATCTAGAAGGAGAAGGACCCTGTGTTGACCTGCAGTCCTGAGCCCACTCTGAACTGCAGGAGGGGACAGTGGGGCACAGACTCTTCAAGCCATCCAGCAAGCCTGGCTTAAGAGGGCAGGAATTCGAGACGTGATCTGTGACCTCAGCTAATGCTCAATGCCCCGCCCTTCCACATACTGAGCTTCATTGATTGTCCCTTTGCGGGTGCAGCTAATCTCTTCTTTGCAACCAGGGTTTCAGGTGAGGACACACAGATGAATCAGAAACCCAAGCTGCAGGGGCTGGGGACCCTGTTCCTGAGTCCCTGGCCCTGTGGAGGGCACGATCCCATCCAGTCTCTGACCTGTGTGTCTCTGCCTGGTGCTAGGCCCACTATAGCCTTCAAGTTTGTTTACCACGCGTATTTTTCTGTTTCCTTTCTTGAGAATTCAGTGATGTCAAAATAACAGGTTTAATTTATTTTCTCATCTTCTTCCTTAAAAATTGATTTTGCTGAGGCGATAGACAATCATCTTGTAACTCCTCGCCAATGTTGTATTAGGGCAAACTCCAAGGAGGAAGTCCCCCGTGGGCTGGGATGGGGAGAACTTGCTCCTTTTTTCTGGCTCAGTGTTTTCCAGGGGGTCTCATCCCCAACAGGGGTCCCAGGTCTCCAGGCTGCAGCTGTGGTGGGGCCCACTTCTGACCAGTGTCCACTGGGGCCTCCTTCTTGCAGGTCAGCCAGATTCAGGGTTTCCAGCTTGTGGATTGTCAGGTGCTGCTGGGCTGCAACCAGCAGGCAGCTCAGAAGGAAACCTCTGTTCAGGGCAGTTTGTGGACCAAGATGAGGACGATCTCACAAGTGCTCCTGGAGAGGAAGCCCTTGCTGCCTCCTGAGAGGGAAGTGGTGAATATCCGTCACGAGCTGTGTGCATTGGTAACACCTTTGAGCTGAAATTCTACTTCTAGGAAATTATCCTGAAAAATAATTAGAAAAGTCATCCATCTTAGTACCTGACAGGAGGCTTCTCACAGGAGTGCTAATGACAGGGACGTGTAGGAAGGAGCTGAGCGTCCCAGGGTGGGGAGTACTGCTGTCAGTCTCCCCATACACAGGAAAGGAAGAGTGAAAGAAATCGACATCAAGATGCAAGGCACACTGGCAGAGAAATTCCGTTTCATTGAACAATCACCAGGGTTATATAGGGTGCACTAGGGGATTTCCGAGAGGGGTGGGTTGTTGGTAAGTGATGAGGTGGCAAGCTATTGGTTCCCTGTGTTAACCACAATTGTGTAGCTCGGTCATTGGTCAAAGGTTCGATTCATTAGCGGGGTGGAGCAGGGGAACAACCCGGAAAAGAAGCTCTGCTGGCACCATCTTAAAAAAGACAAGGCGAGGAAGAAGGAGATCCTTATAAAGAGTATGTTAAGAAATTACACAAAAGTGAACCTCCTGACATGGGAAAATGATGACGGTGTTGTTAATATGAAGCCACGTTGCAAAGCCACACACACAGTGTGCCTTAAAAACCCACAGTTACATCCCCATGTTTCTGAATGAAATAGGACAGCCCTTCACACACCATACTCTTTCCTTGACCTTGAGATTCTGCTTGAGCAGCACACTGTTTTAGAGAAGGGGAGCACTACAAGCAGGTGCTATTTCTTAGCACAGCAAAGGTGCTTCCTTTTAAAAAATATCTTAAAGAAATCACAGATTCATTGAAAATTGCAGAGGAGCATGTGGGGGTCTTACACCCTTCACTCTGCTTGTCCCGATAACTGGACCTTGCAAAGCTCAGGATGGTGTCAGAATCCAGAAAATGGCACTGTGCATCCCGTATGCTCTCCTGCCAGGTCCTGTGTGCTCCTGTGTGTCTGTGTGTGGGCAGGGGTCCTCGTTTGTGTGTGTGTACAGGTGTCCTCATGTGTGTGAGTGTGTGTGTGTGTATGTGTGTGCGCGTGCAGGTGTTCTCATGTGTGTCTGTGTGTGTACAGGTGTCCTCATGTGTGTGTGTGTATGTGTACAGGTTCTGTAGGTTTATCACATGTGTGCTTTAGAATGGCCACCAGCACAATCAAGATGGGCAACTTTATCTCCACAAAACACCTCATGCTTCTGCCTAGACCCTTGCCCCTTACTCCTTCCACCCCTGACCCCTTCCAGCCTTGGCTGCCATCTTTATCACCCCACCTTATCTTCGCAATGCCATCTCACAAATGCTGTATCATCAGCTGTCTGGAGCTTCTTGAGGTTGACTTTTCCACTCAGGATGATTTCCTGATAGTTCAAAAGCTGCTGAATGTGACAAGACTCCATTTCTTTTTATGACTGAATGGTATTCTATCATGTGGCTCAACACAGTTTAACCATTCACCCAATGAAGTTTGGTTAGTTTTCAGTTCAGGGTCATTGGGACTGCTGTGAACATGAATGGATGAGTTTCTGTGGATAAACCAGCCTGTCTTGATTTGGAACTACTGCCCAAGAATGCAATTGCTGGGTTGTATGGTAAGTTTATTTTAGTTTTAAAAGGAACGGCCTAAATTTTTTTTCCAGAGTGACTGCACCATTTTACATTGTCACCATCTGTGTATGAGGGATCTAGTTTCTTGTCATCTTCACCAGCATTCAGCGTGTTTTTTTAAAGTATATTTTCATTAAAAGAAAAAGAGGGAGGAAGGGAGGGAGGAAGAGAGAGACACAGAGAGAGGAGCTGAAATGACATAGATTGAGATGTGCCTTGAGCAATAATTTCCAGATTGGTGACATCACAACACCTGATCCCAAATTACACTACAGAGCTAGCTCAAAAACAAAACCTGCACACTGGGCATCAAAACAGACAAGCAGACTTATGGAATAGAAGAGAAGACACAGAGGCAAACCCATAGAGAGTCATCTTATCCTTGACAAAGATGCCAAAACATACACTGGAGAAAAGACAGCCTTTTAACAAATGGTGCTGGGAAAACTGGGCATCCACATGTAGAATAATGAAACTAGATCCCTGTCTCTTACCCTGCACAAAAGTCAACACAGAGTGCCTCAAAGACCTAGGAATTAGACCAGAAACTTTGCAACTTCTAGAAGCTCAATATTCCAACAACTTGAGGCAGGCATGGATTTCCTTAACAAGACTTCTAAAGCTCAAGAGATAAAACCAATAATCAATAAACAGGACAGCACCAAATTAAGAAGTTTCTGCACAGCAAAGTAAACAAGAGGGTGGACATACAGTCTACAGAATGGGAGATCCTTGCCAACTGCTCCTGTGACAGGGGATTAATATCCAGAATATATAAAGAACTCAACACCAAAACAAACAATCAAGTAATTCAATGAATAAATAGGTAAATGGACTAACCAGACATTTCTCAAAGAAGAAATGGCCTATATATACATGAAAAGAAGTATTCAACATCCTTTGCAATCAGGGATGTGCCAATCAAAACTACACTGAGATTTCATCTCACTCCAGGCAGAATGGCAGTCATCAAGAATACAAATAGCAGTAAGTGCTGGAGAGGATGTGGGAATAAAGGTGCGATCATCCATTGTTGGTGGGACCGCAAATTAACAACCACTCTGGAAAGCAGTATGAAGATTCCTCAAAGGCTAGGAATGGAACCACAATAGGACCCAGCTATCTCCTTTCTCAGTATTTATCCAGAAGAACTAACATCAGTGTACCACAGTGATACAGCTACATCAATGTTTATGGTGGTGCAATTCATAATAGTCAAATTATGGAACTAGCCTAGATGTCCATCAACAGATGAATGGATGAAAAAAATGTGGCAGAATGGATAAAGAAAACGTGGCAGATATACCCAATGGAGTTTTACTCAGCCATTCAGAGGAATGAAATTATGTCATTTGCTGGTAAATGGATGGAACTGCAGAACATTATCCTAAGTGAAATAAGCCAGACCCAGAAAATCAAGGGTGGAATGGTTTCTCTCATATGTGGGAGCTAGAGAGAGAAGATGAATTAATAAAAAAGGATCTCTCATAAAAATAGAAGGAAGAACAAGGGAGTGTAGGCAGGGGATTGGAAAAAGAGGAGGAGGAGTGGGAAGGGGAGGAATGCAGAATGAAATTGTCCAAATGATGCTACATGCATGCATGACTATATCACAATAAATTCCACTTTTATGTACAGCTCTAGTTCACCAATTAAAAACAATAAATAAATAGTGGGAAGACCAATAGAGTCAAGGAAGGAGGTTGGGGGGAAAAGGAGGGGAGGGAAGAGGGAGTCCTGGGAATTGAAGTGGAGCAAATTATGTCATATGCCTTTATAAATATGTCAAAATGAACTCCATTACCATGTGTACACCTAAATGCACTAATAAAAACACTTTAATAAATAAATCTTCCTTAAAAATGGTTACCTACAATAGGTGGTAAGATTGGTGTATTGAAAATGATTTTTCTATTTTCCCTCTCCTCTATTATAAATATATATTGCTTTTATCTTGGGAAAAAAATAAAAATTATGTTATTATTTAGGAAAGCATTGTCCTGGGGCCACCCGTGAGATCAGCCTTGGCCATGAGAGAGCTTTAGGAATTGACACCAGCATGATGCTACGGTTATGCAGCAGGAATCCTTCCCCCCTTTGTCTATTTGAAAGAAAAAAATCTTGAATTTGCTTCCTACTATTTATACACATGTTTTACTGTTGTGAGCAAAAATAATGCTAACTCCACTAGTATTTAAGTAAAACTAGTCCAGTTAGATTGGCATTCCTTGGTAGTTAGAAATGAGTAAAAATAAGAGGTGTTTTGAACACCACCCCTTTCAGCTGGTAGATGAAGGAAAATCTAATATCACCTGGTCACCTTCCTTTCTCTTCATTTTCATCCTGGAATTCAGAAATCAATCTGAATTGATGGTTCCCTCTAAAAACCGAGAGGGACAGGAACCTCAAGTAGATTTAATGTGGTTTGGCCAGCAAGGCCTGCTGCTGGGTCCCCTCATCCAGAAACAGGGGCCATAAATGGCAGATGGTTCTGTTTTACGGCCCCCACAGAAGCCATCTGGAATGAAGTCATTTATTTCTTATTTGTTAGGCTACAGCTAATTGGAGTGGTAGAGAGAACACACTCGTTAATGTTTGTTTCCAGATCTCTGGAGAAGTTTTATTCTGGACGCGGCTTTAAAGAGGAGAGCAGCTACCCGCATCAGCATCAAATGAATTTTAGGTTTCCTTCCTGTTTTTTTTTGTTGTTGTTGTTGTTGTTTCCTTTTCTGAGTCTCTTTCCTTATTCTGGAACCTCAGAGAAACCACCTGGGCCGAGTGCCTCAGACTGCAGCTTCCGGCTGGCACAGCAGGGCCAGCGCAAAATGAACGAACAGGAAAGCCCCAAGTTCCACCTCTGGCATCGGAAGGCAGGGGAAGGCCAGGCATTTTAACTGCACTTTGAGGTTTTCTTCCCAAAGTTCCACAGGCCTGTCCTCTCTCTGCAGAGCAATTTGGATGAAAGATGCACGGACACTTCAGTGGCCTTGGGATTTCTCTGCCAAGGTCCCTGCCATCTGTGGGAGCCAGGGAGAGGGGCAGGCACTTCCTTTGCCCCATGCCTCCTGCTGCTGATGAAGACTGGATCATGTTTCCATGCTTGTGAATTCAAGCCCCAGAAACAACCCAGGGAGAAACGGTAGCCCTACCACTGCTGGCTGCCCCTCCCTCCCTGGCCTCCTGGTCTGTTTTGCTGTGTGAATAGGAGCAGAATGGAGAATGGCTATTTGTTCTAAGAACTGCCAAAGCCTTGGCCTGGTCCAAGAGTCAGCCATAGAGATGTCTGGAAGGTTCCTTTGTTGAATCAGAGAAAAATCCCTTGAGAAAAGTGGGGACAGGGCTTCTTAGGTCACAACCTGCCAGGAGTCTGGCTGGCTTTTCTCAAGTGTCACAGGATGAAATCTAAAGAGGGTGAAGGTGCACACGGAGGGACCTTCTGTCCCTCTCAGCTTCCAGTAAAACAGTCCATTATGCAGGATTCTCATTGCTAATCAAGAATATTGAGGACCAAGGCCTTGTCCCCAGTGCCCTGGGATGTGGGAGGATGCCTGTGCCTGGGGCAGGGGTTGGGGCTGGCCTCAGGACACTTAACTTCTCTGAACCTGCTCCTGTCCTTGCCCGTGGAGAGGGGAGGGAAACCATACCACCCTGCCAGCTCAGGGAGGATGACAGGAGATAATGCATGCAGTGTTCACACAGGCAGGACCCACTGGAGAGCACTAGGGGAGCTCTCAGGTGCTCCAGGAGGACTTCAGGAGTGCTCGTGGGTACCTACGAGGTAGTACCATCGCTTGATGACCCCCAGGCTTCAATGTTGATCTTAGGGCAATGCCTGTCTTCTCACACAGTAGAAGTGGAAATAATTCACCTTATTTTTTACCTGTTTGCACTCACCTTTTATGTTAGTGAGATGTGACAAAAAGTTCCCATGGGTGTAGGATGTCACTGTGGAATTTTTCTAGTGCATTCTAATCTCCAAGGAAACCTGCAGATGAACCCCTGTGCCCCCAGCACCTTGTGGTGCCCCAGGCACTCGGTGGCCCCTCAGCCAGAGCTGGTGGATGATTGATTAAATCTTCAACCTGCATCTGCAATGCACAGTGTCTCCCAGACTGTGAAAACAGAACAAAGAACCTGCCTGCGGTTTTAATGTGCTCAGAGACAGTTTGGTGGCAGGGCTGTTGAATATTAAGAATATTAAGAATAAGAAACATCACAGGAATGGGGACCAAGGGAAAGGGGGATTCTCACTGACTGCAGAGACCTTCCTCATCAGCAAGCTACCCGGACCCTCAGTGGATCTTGGGTGATCTTTAAATCCTTTGAAGTACATGTGAGGGTGTGTTTGTGTGGGTGTACTGTTGGACTGGGGAAAGGGCACAGAGCAGAGCAGAGAAGGTGGAGAACTTTGTGTAAGCTGAAGTTATTTCACA
>JAJEJO010051530.1:0-15712 GCA_020662805.1 Glaucomys volans
AGCTGTCTTTGTTGCAGGTCAAATCCCAATGTCTAGGAATTATTGAGGAGAAAATGATTTATGCCTCTCCCTTCAGAGAACAAGAGTGTTGTAGCTTTTCAAGAGTAGACAATTTAAACAGGGGAGCATGTAGTCATGTGGCAATAGGAGAAGTAGGCATTTGTAGATAATATTAAATGCTCTGATCTTTGGGACCACAGGTAATTGAGGGAATTTTTGACACCTGAACACCAAAACCTTTCAATCCCATACTGCTCATACCTTTCTCATTGTTTTCATTCCTCTCAGAATTTCCTTGAGGAAAATCAAACCAGTGGGGCCAAAAGTATATCCAAGTGGAGATGCTGGATCTTGCTTCTCACCTCAGGTATGTGGATGCTTGATAAACGTGGATTTCCTGGGTGACAACTGTTTCTTTGTATAAGGGAATGTCTCAGCAATTTCTTGAGGCACTGTCTGTAAATAAGTATAGGAAAGGGGAAGAGGTGATGGATCCCAGGATATATGATCCCATGAACAATCTTGTTCAGAGATAAATAATCTCCATTCAGTTCTCCAATGTCCAGTATTAATGTGTGCAGAAATTTTTCTCAACCTCTTTGCCAGTGAGATTACTTGCCAAAAGTCCTGTCCATTGAATGTCAGACCTTCATTTCTCCACAAAATGCTGCTACACTGGTTTTGATCCAATCAAGGAATACCTATGTTGTTTACCACTGCTCTGTGGTCATGAGAGTAAATGAGAAGAGAGATACAGTACATAGAGTGGAAGGGACTGGCTTACAGGTTTTAATTCAGAAGGTGGTTGAATTCTAAGGCTTATGTAGGAGAATACAGATTTATTTTCCCTCAGGGCTAGTTGTTGGACCTTAGACAACTTTGGTTCCAATGAAAGAATTGACTGTCACCCTAGCTGCACTGTAAATACTGCCTGCAGTCAGAAGGAATGCCAAATGACAGCACAATGGCCTCACTTTTGCCATGGCAAACAGAAATCTTTCAGGGCTTGACTGCTATGGAGGAACCTTCCTGAAAAGGGCTAGCCCATCTCTACTGGTACAAGGGAAGAGGAAGCAGGTAAGACCAAGTGGTCTTTTCTTGCCACAAAAGTGATCATAACCTCTTGGCCCTGGAGAAGAGAAATCAGTATATATTCTGTGTAGGGTACCTCTGGCTTTGAAACATCTGACTCCATCCAAGATAAGAAATAGTGCTGATGCCTGACAGGCTGCAATCCATCCATGAACATGAGGGGCCAATCTGATCACTTGGATTCAGGTGGCATCATGATTTCCTGACAGGTGGGACCCTGCTGCAGGCAACTGGTGCCCACAAGATCCGAAGAACAGGGAGTGATGTGGTGGTACCCAGGGATGTGTGGGTCACCAAGCCTAGCAGAGGCCACAGGGTCATGACTATAGGAAGTCTCTCCTCCTGTCCAGGACACATTCAATACAATGCTGAGACAGGAATCTGGTCTTGGGCTGTAGTAGCCAGTCATAATGATGGCTGAAAGAAGGCATTTCAGGGCAGAGGAGCATGCATGGCAGCTCAGTGGCTTAACTGAAGTTTGAATTGGAAACATCACACCAAATCTGGTGTGAAGCCAAACCACTCCATGAATACCAACCAGGAGACAGTGGGAACCTGAGATTTAGAACCTCTTCATAGATTTAAGGAGATATCGATCTCACCAATATTGAGAGGAGGGAGTTAATCACTAATCAATTAGAAGGAGTCTAGTCAGTTGCTCCAATGTAGGAGAGACATTCTATGCTCACACCAGTAGCCATACCAAATCACCCCTTCTGTTGCCTTATAGTTATGGTGCACTCAGAATTTGTCTTGCTATGATTTTACAAGGGTCCCTTCCATTCAACCTTTGATGCAGAACAACTTCATATTGTGTCTTCAATTAGGGTGTAATTCTCTTGAACTGCCTATTGCCTGTCTGAGAAATGGCCCTGTGGCACATTTCCAAGGACCCCTTCACCAGCAGCTAGTAGATACAAACTACAAGTCAGTGTCACAGACCGTGGTACAACAATCCTCCAAGTACGTGAAACTGAGGAATGATACAAGAGCCTGATGAGGACAGGATGATCAAGAACCTGGAATGATTGAGGAAAACCAGGCTTTACATAGCACCTGTAAGATATGGCTCCTGAAAGATATCAATGGAAGTTAATTCATGTATTCAGTGCCATATGATATATCTTGAATAAATGATATCTGTAAAAATGCAAAGCAAAAAGCATTGAGTAAATTGATGGCCACATACCACTGTTTTTTCTACACATCTCTCTTTTCAGGTTGATAGTATGGTTGTCTTGGAAAACTTAAAAGTGTAGAAGTCCATTTTCTTGGCAGAGGGAATGCAGTACATCCCTGAAATCCTCTCTGTAAATCCCTAGTGCAGGTGATATTTTAATTGTTCTTTCTTACTGAATGGCAAGAATGAATTTCCTATATGTCCAAAACCTGAACTTCAAATGCAACAATGGAAGCAATCAAATTGAGACACTTGTGAGCAATTTCCATCTTGTAGAACTTGCTGATTCATGACACTTGCCGGCATATTAATGAGACCATTATATCCTCTATATTCTTCAGAGTTGTCACATTTTCAGGAATTCTTCCTCTTATGAAATTCGGGTCTCTATGGAAACATTTTTGGCTTGCACACAGATGCTTGCTGAATGCTCTGTGTAGAACGGGTTTCCAATAAAATCTGATACATATCCAACCATTTTGTGTTCACTTGATTGATCACAGGAGGAAATTTTGAGACACTGGAGGGTTGGCATGATCTGAAGAGAAACTTTGAGTCTCAACTACATGTTCTGCAGACCTGAATATGAGATATTCATTGCAGAAGTACCATCCCAAGGCAGAGCCAAATAGTGTCTATCAAATTAGGTAGATCACTTTTGAGAATAATCCAGTTGGCATAATTTTGCATGTCAAATCCCAATGTAAAGGGAGAAATGAGGAGAGACAGATTTCTTCCTGTCCCTTATTGGACTAAAAGTGTTGTAGCTGCTCAATGAGGAGAAAATTATGTGTGTGAACCAGTAAGGAAGGTGGCAGTAGGAAACATAAGCATTTGTGTGAAATATTATATGGGATCTTTGGGACCACAGGAATTTGAGGGAATCTTCCATACCTAAACACCAAACCCTTAAAATCGTAAACTGCTCACACCTGTCTAGTTGTTCTCATTCCTCCTGGCCTTTTTCATTACAAAATTCTAACCTGTGTGGTAAAATGCAAATCTCAGTGGAGATGCTGGATCTTGCCTTTTTCGTTAGGTATGTGGGTCTTTGGAAAATGTGGATTTCCTGGGCAAAGTCTGTTTCTCTGAATAATGAAATGTCTAAGCAACTTCATGAAGAACTGTCTGTCAATATGTATAGGTAATGGGAAGAGGTGATGGATCACAGGAACTATGAACCCATGAATAATCTTTGCTAAGAGGTAAATAATCCCCATTCAGTTCTCAAACATCCAGTATTCATGTGTGCAGATATTATTCTCAACAATCAGTGAGATTTTTTTGAATCACATCCTATCCATTGAGCTGTCAGTCCTTCATTTCTCCACAAAATGCTGCTACCCTGGTTTTGATCCCACCCAAGAAATTCCTACCTTGTTTACCAGTGCTCTGGAGACATTAGAGCAAAGGAGCAGAGAATTATAGAATGTAGAGTGGAAGAGGCTGGCATGTGGGAGTTTGGTTTGGAAGTCAGTCGAATTTTCTGTCTCATGTAATTATCTCAGGATAATGCAGGCTTTCTCTCTCCACAACATGTTGCTGGGCCTTGGGAAACTTGTGCTTCCAAGAATGTCTAGGCTGTAATCTGAGCTTAGCTGCACATACATCATGCAGTCAAAGAAATGTCATATGGCAGCACAATAAACTCATGGTTCCCAGAGCAACCAGAAACACTTCTGGTCCTGGCTGCTGTGGAGGATCCCTCAAGAGAAGGGCTCACCCACCTGTGCTGGTAGGAGGGAAGAGGAAGCAGGTAATGTACAGGGGCCTTTTGTTTGCCACAAAAGCAATATTAACCTCTTAGAATGAGAGAAGTGGAATCAACATGTGTTGTGGGTGAGGCCCCTCTTGCTTTAAGACATCTGACTGCACCTGCTGGTAGGAGGGAAGAGGATGCAGGGAAGGTCCAGGGGTCTTTTTTTGGCACAAAAGTAATCTTAACTTCTTAGAATGAGAGAAGTAGAATCAACATGTGTTGTGGTGAAGCCCCTCTTGCTTTGAGACATCTGACTGTATCCAAGATAAGGGACTCTTCTGAAGACTGACAGGCTCCCATACCTTCTGTGACCCTGAAGGGCAGTTATGCTCACTTGGCCACAGGAGGCACCATGATTTCTTAAGAATGGGGAAACTGCTGCCTGCAATTGGTCCCCATCAGGGTTAGTTGTTCAAAGAGTGATGTGGGAGTGCCCGAGGATTCATCTCTCAACAGCCTAAGAGAGGCCTCATGGGTATGTCACTAATTAGACAATTGTCCTGGTCTGGACCCTCCCAGTACAATATGAGTTAGGGAAATGGCCTAGGACCTTATGAGCCTCTCTCAATGTTGGCCAATGGATGACATTCAGAGTAGAGGAGCATGCAGGGCATCTCCATTGTTGATTTGACATATGAACTGAAAAATGTCAAACCAACTCTGATTTGATGACAAAACTATCAACAAATGCCCCAACAGGAGGCAGATGGAACGTGTAGCTTATTACATCCATGTAGATGTAAGCAAATGCTGATATCACCAATATTGAGAGGAGGGAGTTAATCAGTAATCAATTAGGATGGAGGCTAGCTGTTTGCTGGCAATTGAGTGGAGACATTCTATGCTAATACCACCTGCCAGGCCCCACCACCTTGACAATCCTCCAAGAATGTGAAACTGAGGGATGAAACAAGTGACTAAAGAGGACATAATGAACTTGGACTTCAAATGATACAGTAAAACCAGGCTTTACATGAACACTGTGGTTCCAGAATACCTGTGGAAGTTAATTTATGTATTCAGTGCCAATTCAAACAAGTCTTTAATAAATGATGTCTGTAAAAATACAAATCCCAAAAGCTGAGTAAATCATTGGCCAACTACCCTGTGTTTTGTCCACATCTTTCTCTTTTCAAGTTGAGAGTGTGTTCATGTTGGAAAACATTGAGATATAGAAGTACACTTATTTGGCAGAAAGACTTGATTGCACCCCAGAAAGTTTCTCCTTCACAAACCCTAGTGCAGGTGATATTTTGGATGTCCTTTCTTGCTGAAAGGCAACAATGAAGTCCCAATATATGCTAAACCTGAACTTAAAAATGCAAGAATGGAAAAGAATAATTTTGAGACACTCATGTGGATTTTCATCTTGATGAACATGCTGATTCAATACAATTGCAAGCATATTAATGAGATGGTTATTACCTCTATATTCCTCAGAGTTGTCTTACCTTCATGAATACTGCCTCTTAAGAAATCCAGATCTCTGGGGAAGCACTTTGGGCTGGCCAGGTGCTTGCTCATTTCTCTCTTGAGAATGGGCTTCCAATAAATTCTGATACTTACCCAACCATTCTTTGTTCACTTGATGGATCGAAGGAGGAAATGCTGAGTCTCTGGAGGGTGACATGATCTGAAGAGTCTCTGAGAGATAGAGGAACGAATGTCCTGAGGACTTGACTATGACATATGCTTTGCAGACAAAACACACCAAGACAGATCCAAATAATTCTATCAAATTTGTAGATCACTTTTGAGAAGAATCCAGTCAGCATCGTTTCTTGCAGGTCGAATCCCAAAGTCTTGGGAGTAATGAGGAGAGAAAGATTTATCCCTGCCCCTTTAAGGAACAAAAGTGTTGTGACTGCTCTGGAGCAGACAATTATCCCAGGGAAGCATAGAGGCCTGTGGCAGTAGAAGTAGGCATTTGTAGGAAATTCTATATGCTCTGATTTTAGGGACACCAGGAAATTGAGGAAATTTTCACACCTGAATATCAAACCATTACAATCCCAAATTCCTAACAGCTGTCTCATTGCTCTCTTTCCCCCCAGACTTTCCCATGAGAAAAATCTAAACAGTGAGGCCAAATGCATATCCCAGTGAACATACTGGATCTTGTTTTCCCCTCAGGTATGTGGGTTCTTGAAAAAACATGAATTCCCTGGGCAAAGTCTCTTTTGCTAAATATGTAAATGGCTCAGCTATTTCATGAGCCACAGTCTGTAAATATGTATAGAGAATGGGAAAATGTGATGGATCACATGATCTATGAACCCATGAACACTATTTGCTTGGAGGTATGTAATTACCATGCAGTTTCCAAATATCCAGCAGTTATGTGTACTAAAATTCCTCTCAATATTCTTTCAGTGATATTATTTGGAGAAATTCCTGTCCATTGAGCTCTCAGTCCTTCACTTCCCCACAAAATGCTGGTACCCTGGTTTTTATGTCACTCACGAAATGCCTAAATTTTTTCCACTGATCTGGGGACAAGAGAGCAAATGAGAGGAGAGCTACAGTATGTAGAGTGGAAGGTGCTGGCATGTGGGTGTTTGGTTTGGAAGGGCATGGAATTTTTTAGCTCATGTAGGAGAATGCAAGTTTTCTCTCTCCCCAGGGCTTGTTTCTTAACATTGGGCAACTCATGGGCTCCATGAGTAGTTGGCTCTCATACGTGCTGCACTGCACACAAAGTCTGCACTCACAGAAAAGCCATAGGACTACACAATTGATTCACAGATGCCAAGGCAACCCGCAACTCTTCAGGTGCTGGCTGCTGCAGAGCAACCTTCAAGAAATGGGCTGGCCCAGCTGTGCTGGTAGGAGGGAAGAGGAAGCAGGTAAGACCCAGGAGTGTGTTGTTCCTCATAAGGCAATCCTAAACTCTTAGCCCAGGAGAAGATGAATCGGCATGTGCTGTCAGTGGGTCTCCTCTGTCATTGAGATCTCTGACTCCATTGAAGGTAAGGGATACTGTTTAAGCCTGGCAGGCTGCCATACCGTCCATGTCTGGGAGGAGCAATTGTCATCACTTGGCTGCTGGAGGCATCAAGATTTCATGAGAATTGGGACCCTGCTGCATTCAATTGGCCACCACCAGGTGTAGTGGACCAGGGAGTGATGCTGGAGTGCCTGAAGATGTACCTGTCACAAACCCTAGCAATGGTCACATAGTCATGTCCCTAGGAAGATACTCATCCTGGCCTGGACTCACCTGGTAAATTGCTGAGTTGGGAACCTAGATTAGATGCTCAGCTGCCACCTCAATGATGGCTGAACGATGATCCCTCAAGTCAGAGTATCATGCAGGGCATCTCAATGGGATAGGTGATGTTTGACTGAAAAACCTCATACCAACCCTGGTGTGATGCCAAAACATTCAGCAAATGCCCCAACAGAGAGCACTTGGAATCTGGGATATAGGAGTACTAAGGAGATGTAAGGAGATGCTGATCTCACCAGTGTTGAGAGGAGGGAGTTAATCATTAATCAGGAAGAGGCCAGCAGGTTGATGGATATCCAGGGGAGGCATTCTATGCTCACATCATTGGCCAGATCCCACCACCTTTCTGTTGACTCCCAATTATGGTGCACTCAGAAACTGTTTTGCTATGATTTTTGAAGGGTCCCTTCCACACATGCTTTGATGCAGAAGCATCTTCACATTGTGTTTTCCCTGAAGGTGTAATTCCTTTGAACATCCTATCACCTGTCTGAGTAATAGCCATCTGGTGCATTTTCAAGAACCCCTTAAACAGCAGCTGCAAGATGCAGACTACAGGTCAGTTCACAGACAATGGCACAACTATCCTTCAAAAATGAGGAACTGAGGGAGGAAACATTGCCTTATGATCACAGGATGAACATGGGCCTCAGATGATTTAGGGAAACCAGGCTTTACATAAGCCCTCTGTCTCCAGTATGATATCAGTGGAAGTTAATTCACGCCAAGTCATACAAGTCTTTAAAAATGATGTCTGTAAAAATGCAAAGAACAAAAACCTGAGTAAATTGAGGGCCAGGTTACCCTGTGTCTTATAGTCATCTCTTGGTTTTCAAGTTGATATTGTGGTTGCTTTGGAAGATGCTGTGGTGTGGAAGACCACTTCATTCGCAGTGAGACTGGAGTACATCCCAGAAAGCTTCTCCTTCAAACCCTAGTGCAGATGATATTTTGAAAGGGTTTTCTTGCTGAATTGAAGGGCAAAAATGGGCAAAAATGAAGTTCCAATATGTGCTAAACCTGAACTTCAAAATGTGAAAATGGAGAAGAACAAATTTGAGACCCTTATGTGGATTTTTGTCTTGTAGAACTTGCTGATTCAAAACACTTGCAAACATATTAATGAGAATGTTTTAACCTCTATGTTTCTTGGCATTATCTCATCATTAGGAATACTGCCTCTTAAGAAATCCAGGTCTTGGGGGAAGCACTTTTGCCTGACACACAGATGCTTGCTGAATACTATCTTTAGAATTGGATTCCAATTAAATCTGATAATTATCCTACCATTTTGTGTTCATTTGATTAATCAGAGGAGGGAATTCTGAGTATCTGGAGGGTTGGTGTGATATGAAGAAGCACTTTAAAGTAGATGGCTGCATGTTCTGCAGACCTGAATATAGGATATGCTTGGCTGAGGGACCACAACAAGCAGATACAAATTATTTCAATCAAATTCTGTAGATTGCTTTTGGGAAAAATCCATCAGCAATGTTTCTTGCAGGTCAAATCCCAATGTCTAGGAAGCATTGAGGAGAGAAAGATTTATGTCTATCCCTTTTCATAACAAGAGTGTTGTAGCTGCTAAAGAGCAGATATTTTACCCAGGGAACTATGAAGGCATGTGGCACTAGGAGAAGTAACTATGTGTAGGAAATATTATATGCTCTGATCTTTTGGACCCCAGAAAATTGAGGTAAACTTTGACACATGAACACCTAAAAAATTTCAAACTGCTCACACCTTTCTCATTGTTTTCATTCCTCTTGTGATTTCCTCGAAGAAAATATTATCAGTGGGGCTGAATGCATATCCCAGTGGAGGTGCTAGTTCTTGTTTCTCATCTTAGGAATGTGGATGCTTGGAAAATTTGATTTCCTTGGTGATGTCTGTTTCTCTGAATAAGGGAATGCTTCAGCAACTTCACAAGGCAGCATCTGTGAATATGTATAGGAAATGGGAAGAGGTTATAGATCACAGGAGAAATGATCCCATGAACAACGTTGTTCAGAGGTAAATGATCTCCATTCAGGCCTCAAACCTCAAGTATTTATGTGTGCAGAAATGATTCTCTATATTATTTGCAGTGAGATTATTGCAGAAATTTCTGGATATTGAACTGTCATTTCATCTCCACAAAATGCTGCTACCCTGATTTTGATCACACTCAAGATATGCCTATGTTGTTATCAGTTCTCCATGGGTATGAGATTAATTGAGAGAACTACATTATGTAGAGAAGAAGGGGCTGGCATGCAGGGTATAGTTTGGAAGGTGGTGGAGTTTTCAGACTCATGGAGGTTTCTTCCTCTCCCCAGGGTTTGTTGCTGGGACTTGTTCAACTGTGACTTCTATGAAAGGTTTGGATGTCATTCCAGCAGTGTTTTAAATACAGCCTGCAGTCATAAGGAACCCAACGGACAGCACAATGGCATCACTTTTGCTATGGCAAATGGAAACTCTTCAGGGATTTTCTGCTGTGGAGGTACCTTCCTGAAATGGGCTAGCCCAGTACTGCTGGTAGGAGGGAAGAAGAAGCAGGTAAGACCCAGTAGTCTTTTGCTTGGCACAAAAGCTATCCTAACCTCTTAGCCCTTGAAAAGAGGAATCATCTTGTATTCTGTGTAGGGCACCTCTGGCTTTGAAACAACTGACTCCATCCAAGACAAGGGACACTGGTGATGCCTGACAGGATGAAAACCATCCATGAACATGAGAGGGCAATGTGATTATTTGGCCACAGGAGGCATCATGGTTTCCTGGCCGTGGAGACTCTGCTGCAGGACACTGGTGCCCACCAGAGCACAAGTAACAGGGAGTGATGCAGGGGTGCCCAGGGATACATGGGTCACCAAGCCTAGCAGAGACACAGGGGCATGATCCTAGGAAGACACTCATCCAAGTCTGGACACACTTGGTACATTGCTGAGTCAGGAATAGGGGCTAGGGCTGTAGCAGCCAGTTGCAATTATGACCAATGGAAGCCAATTCAGTGCAGAGGAGAATGCATGGCATCTCAGTGTGTTATCTGAAGTTTGAATTGGAAAACATCACAGAAACTCTTGTGTGATGCCAAACCATTCCATGAGTAATCCAAGAGGAGACAGTGGGAACCTGGAATTTAGGACCTCTACAGAGATTTAAGGAGATACTGATCTCCCCAATTTTGAGAGGAGGGAGTTAATCACTAATCAATTAGGAGGAGGCTGTTTGGTTGCTCCAATCGAGGAGAAACATTCTATGCTCACACCACCAGCCAGGAACAACCACTCCTTCTGTTGACTTGAAATTACAGTGCACTCACAATTTGTCTTGCTATGATTTTCCAAGGGTCCCTTCCACTCAACCTTTGATGCAGAAACTTCATATTGTTTCTTCAATTAAGGTGTAATTCTCTTGAACTGCCTATTGCCTGTCTGAGAAAAGACCCTGTGGCACATTTCCAAGGACCCCTTCCTCAGCAGGTGGTAGATACAAACTACAAGTTAGTGTCATAGATCCTGGTACAACAATCCTCCAAGGACGTGAAACTGAGGAATGATACAAGTGCCTGATGAGGACAGGATGATCATAAACCTGGAATGATTCAGGGAAATCAGACTTTACGTAGCACCTGTGGGTCCTGAATGGTATCAATGGAAGTAAATTCATGTATTCAGTGCCATATGATACAAGTCTTGAATAAATGATGTCTGTAAAAATGCAAAGCACAAAACACTGAGTAAATCCAGGTCGATGTACCCCTGTGCTTTTTCTACTTCTCTCTTTCAAGTTGATAATATGGTTGTATTGGAAAACTTTGAAGTGTAGAAGTCCACTTTTTTGGCAAAGAGGCAGGAGTGGTCATCAGAAAGGTTCTCTTTCACAAACCCTACTGCAGGTAACATTTTGAGTGATCTTTCTTGCTGAAAGGCAAGAATGAATTTCCAATATGTGAAAAACCTGAACTTCAAAATGTGAAAATGGAAAAGAATCAATTTGAGACCCTAGTGAGCATTTTCATCTTGTAGTACTTGCTGATTCATTACAAATGACAACATATTAATGAGAACGTTATAACCTCTATATTCCTCAGAGTTTTCCCATTTTCAGGATTACTGCCTCTTACCACATCCGGGTATCTGGGGAAGCACTTTTGGCTGGCACAAAGACACTTGCTGAACACTCTGTGTAGAATGGGCTTCCAATTAATTCTGATGCTTATCCAACTGTTTTGTGTTCACTTGATTGATCAAAGGAGAAAATGTTGAGACACTGGAGGTTGGCATGATCTGAAGAGAAACTTTGAGGTAAAAAACTGCATGCTCTGCAGACCTGACTTATGGGATATTTATTGCAGAAATAGCACCCCAAGGGAGAGCCAGTTTCTATCATATTCTGTAGATCACTTTTGAGAAAAATCCAGCCAGCATCCTTATTTGTAAGTCAAATCCCAATGTCTGGGAGAAATGAGGAGAGACAGATTTCTTCCTTTCCCTTTTAGGAACAAGAGTGTTGTAGCTGCTCAATGAGCAGAGTGAACCAGAGAGGAAGGTGGCAGTAGAAAAAGTAGGCATTTGCATGAAATATTGTATGCTCTGATCTTTGAGACCACAGAAATTTGAGGGAATCTTCCACACCTGAACACCAAACTTACAGTCCCAAACTCCTCACACCTGCCTCATTTTTTTTCATACCTCCTGGGCTCTTTTATGACAAAATTCTAACCAAAAGGGCAAAATATATATCCCAGTGCAGGTGCTGGATCTTCCTTTTTTCCTCAGGTATGTGGGTCTTTGGAAAACGTGGATTTTCTGGGCAATGTCTGTTTCTCTGAATAAGGGAATATCTCAGCATCTTCATGAGGCACAATTTGTCAATATGCATAGTGAATGGGAAGAGGTGATGGATCACAGGATCTATGAATCCATGAAGAATCCTTGCTCAGAGGTAAATAATCCCCACTCAGTTCTCAAATATCAAGTATTCATGTGTGCAGAGATTATTCTCAACATTCGTTGCAGTGAGTTTTTTTGAATAAAGTCCTGTCCATTGACCTGTCAGTCCTTCATTTCTCTGCAAAATGCTGCTACCCTGGATTTCATCTCACTCAAGAAATGCCTACCTTGTTTACCAGTGCTCCAGGACATTAGAGCAATAAAGAAGAGATCTACAGAATGTTGAGTGAAGGGCCTCGTATGTGGGAGTTTGCTATGGAAGGCGATCAAATTTTCTATCTCATGTAGGAGAACACAGGCTTTTTCTCTCTCCACAACTTGTTGCCAGGCCTCAGGAATTTTGTGTTTCCATGAATATCTCCGCTCTAATCCTAGCTTAGCTGCACATAAATCATGCAGTCAAAGAAATGCCTTATGGCAGCACAATAAACTCATGGTTGCCATGGCAATCAGAAACTCTTCTGGTCCTGGTTTCTGTGTAGGAACCCTCAAGAGAAGGCTGACCAACTGTGATGGTAGGAGGAAGAGGAAGCAGGTAAGGCCCAGGGTCTCTTGTTTGCCACAAAATTGATCTTAACCTATTAGCCTGAGAGAAGTGGAATCAGCATGTGTTGCTAGTGAGGCCCCTCTTGCTTTGAGACATCTGACTGCATTGAAGAAAATGGATCCTTCTGAAGACTGACAGGCTCCAATACCATCAATGTCCCTAAGAGGTGGTTATGCTCACTTGGCCCCAGGAGGCACCCTTATATGTAACCGTTTCCATGGCAACCAGAAACTCTTCTGTCCTGGCTGTTAAGGAGGAATCCTCAAGAAAAGGGCTCACCCACCTGTGTTGGTAGGAAGGGGGCTGGTCTTTCTGCTGATAGGAGGGAAGAGGAAGCAGATAAGGCCCAGGGGTCTTTTGTTTTCCAAAAAAGTGATCCTAACCTTTGAGGCCAGGAGAAGAGAATTCATCATGTGTTGTGTTTGGGACTCCTCTGGCTTTGAGATATCATACTCCATCCATGTTAAGGGAGTCTGCTAAAGTCTGTCAGGTTGCCATACCATCCATGTCCACGATAGGCTGATATGATCACTTTACCCTTGGAGGCATCATTATTTCTTGAAAATGGAGTCCCTGCTGCAGTCAATTGTTCCACATCAGGGGTAGTGGACTGGGGAGTGATTTGGGGGTACCTGAGGACACCTGGGTCACCAAGGCAAGCAGAGGCCACACTTTCTTGGCCCAATGAAGACAGTCGTCCTGGTCTGGACTCATCCAGTATAATGCTGAGTCAGGAGACTGACCTAGGGCCTTTTCAACCACTGGAGATGATGGACTTTGGATGACTTTTCAAAGCAGAGGAGCATGCAGGGCAGTTTAGAAGAAGTTTGAACTGGAAATCATGGACACCAAATCTCGTGTGATGCCAAAACTTTCCATGTAGGTCCCAACAGGAGACAGTTGGAACTTTGGATTTAGATCTTCTAGGTAGAAGTAATGAGATGCTGATCTCCCCAATGTCAAGAGGAGGAATTTATTCACTAATCTATTAGAATGGAGGCTAGCAGGATGATTGAAATTGAGGAGAGACATTCTATGCTCACACCATTGGCCAGCTCCCCCACATCTTCAATTGATTTAAAATTATGTTGCACTCAGAAATTTTCTTGCTATGATTCTCCAAGGGTCCCTTCCACTCAACCTTTGAGTCAGAAACACTTTCACAATGTGTCTTCATTCAAGTTGTAATTCTCCTGAACTATGGCTTTTCTGAGAAACGGCCCACAGGCACATGTCCAAGGATACCTTAGTTAGGAGCTAGTAAATGCAGACTACAGGTCAGTGTCACAGACCCTGGCACAACCATCCTACAAGATCCTGAAACTGAGGGATGAAAAAGTGCATGATGAGGCCAGAATGAACCAATACCTCAAATGATACTTGGAAACCAGGCTTTACATTCACCCTGTGGAAGTTAATTCATGTTTTCAGCACCAATTCATACAAGCCTTTAAAAAATTATGTCTGTAAATATGCAAGCCCAAAAAACTGAGTAAATCGAGGGCCATGTGCCACTGTGTTTTGTCTACATCTCTCTGTTTTCAAGTTCATAGTGTGGTTGTGTTGGAAAACTTTGAGGTGTAGAAGTCCAATACTTTTGCAGAGACATTGCAGTGCATTTATTCACAATCCTTAGTACAGGTGATATTTTGAATGTCAATTCTTGCTGAAAGGCAACAATGAAGTCCCAATATGTGCTGCAGCTCGTTTTCAAAATGAAAAAATATAAAAGAATTAATTTGAGACCGTGGTGAGAATTTTCATCATCTAGAACTTGCTGATTCAATATACTTGCCAGTATATTAATGAAATCATTATTACCTCTCTGTTCTAAAGAGTTGTCTCATCATCAGGAATAATGTTTTTAAGAAATCCAGGTCTCTGTGGAAGCACTTTTTGCTGGTGCACAGATTCATGCTGAATACTCTCTTTTGAATGGGTATCTAATTAAACCTGATAGTTATCCAATCGTTTCATGTTCACTTGATTGATCAGAGAAGGGAAGGTTGGGTCTCTCAAGAGTTGGCATGATCTGAAGACGTCCTATAAGGTAAAAGACTGCATGTTCTGCAGACCTTACTATCTAATATTCTTTGCAGAAGAACCTCCCCAAGGCAGAGCCAAGGTATTTCTATTGAATTGTGTAGATCACATTGAAGAACAATCCAGCCAGCATCCTTTGTTGCAGGTCAAATCCCAATGTCTAGAGATTAATGAGAAGAGAAAGACTTATCCATATCACTATAAGGTACAAAAGTATTGTAGCTGCTCAAATATCAGACCATCACCCAAAGGAAGCATGGAGGTGTGTGGCATTAGGTGATGTTGGAATTTGTAGGAAAAATTTTATCCTCTGATATTTGGGATAGCAGGAAATTGGGGGAACCTTTCACAGCTGAACACCAAACCCTTAGAATCCCAAACAGCTCACACCTGTATCATTGTTTTCCTTCCAGGCTTTTCCTTGAGGATAATCTAACCAGTGTGTTCAGAATCATAACCCCGGGGAGGTGCTGGATCTTGCTTTTCCCCTCAGGTATGTGGGTGATTGGAAAAGGTGGATTTCCTGCTCAAAGTTTGTTTCTCTGAAGAACAGAATGTCTCACCAACTTCACAAGGCACATTCTGTAAATATGTATAGGTAATGGGAAGAGGTGATGGATCACAGGATTTATGAACCTATGAATAATCTTTGCTCAAATTCAGTATTCAAACATTCAGTAGCTTTGTGTGCAGAAATTTTTCTCAGAATGTTACAGTGAGATTATTTGCAGAAAATCCTGTCCATTAAACTGTCAATCCTTATTGCTCTTCAATCTGCTGTTCCCCTAGGTCTGATTCCACTGGAGAAATGCATAACTTTTACCAGTTCTCTGGGGACACAAGAGCAAAGGAGGAGAGCTACAGTATGTAGGGTGGAATTGGTTGGCAGTGGGACTTTGTTTTAGAAGGATGTGTAATTTTCTGG
>JAJEJO010051536.1:0-100990 GCA_020662805.1 Glaucomys volans
AAAAAATCCACATCCCACAGTTTTGAAAATCTGGGGACTCTAACACACTGAAAAAATCACTCACACTGAATTGCAGGAGCCAGCGTGGTGACCTGACCTGTGCTCTTCAGTGCTGCGTGCTTCATGCTGTGTGTGGCTGCTGCTCTCTGGAATACTCTAAAGCTGGAATACTTCATTTTTCCTTCCAAAACACAGGCCCCTTGCAACAAGCTGAATTGAAGTTGCCTGCAAAGCTTTTGCAAAACAACATAAGTGCCTGGGTTATGCACCAGAATCATTGCCTCAGAATCTCAGGGCAGAGCCTGCACACTCATATTCTCAGGCGAGCCTCAGCTCAGGCACTGGCTTTACTGGTTGTGCAACTGCCACACCCCCTTTCCAAAGCAGCACCTGCCGCCTGGTGCCCACAGAGGGTACTGCAGGGATCCTACCTATCCAAGCAGCTCCCTGCAAGGGTTGGAGGACTCGGGCATTTCTCATCCTGCTCAAATCCCCACTCTGACCTGGTCTGGCAGTGGAGCCAGAGGTGCACTTAGAAAAGCTGGACATCTAGTGTCGGATGTTGGTTCTCTCCAGGAAGAAGGAAAGTTCCCCTTTTGTGAATAGGGAAAGTGGGTTTTTCTTTGCAAAGATATAGTTATTGGAGTGGTGATGGAGACAGAGTAATGATGGAGGGGCAGTAAAGATGTGGAGGAAAAAGAAAAGCACAAATGGATTCATTTGGGTTCTTTCAGTCGTGGTAATGAGGACAGACCCTAACAACAGCTGATCCCTGGGTGGGGCTGACCATGCACCAGATCAGATCCAGGGGTATTGCCAGTATTAACACTTGTTCCTCACATCAGCCAGGTGAAATAGGCACTCCTGCTAGGCCCACTTTACAGGCAAAGAAACTAAAATGTAAGATCAGGAGTTTATTTGATGGATATCTTTCACCTGGAGCTGGTTCTGTGGGCTCCAATCCAACATTTCATCCACATAAATCACGTTTTCCTATATGCCCCTGATCCTCATCCACCAGGTAAACTGTCTTTGCCTCATTGGGAGAGGGACCCACAGAAAACAGCTGAGGGAAATGAGAAACCTTCCGTACACAAGCAAAAACGTTTGGAAAAATATCCAGAGTAAGAACAAGGAGGTCAAGGAGAATGGGGTTTCTGTGAAGTGGAGAGATACATGTGCATTTTCTATATTCCACATTTAGTCAAGTCAGTCGTGCCTCAGTTTCCCTTATCTGTAAAATAGGGGAAATAAATTTCTGCCTATCTGCTAGGTCGTGAAGAGCAATCGGGATAAAGTATGTTCAGCACTCGGCACAGAGCCTGTCTCAGTGTTCAGCAACCAATGGCAGCAGATCAGCCAAAATCAGTTTATTGAGAAGATTTAATTTATTGGAGTCTAAGAATAAATCTCATTCAATATATCTTCCCCAGTCACTGCCTGTCCGAGCTCTCAGTTTCATCTCCTAAAAATATCTCCAGGCAGATCCCATGGCTTTCCTATTGATATCAGTTACTTAAACCCCAGTCCAGTCTAGTTCCCAACTCCAATCTCATATCTAATTTCAATAGCGTTTCCTCTCCTCCCTTTGGAGTTTGCCAGACTTATAACTCAAGTTACAAGCATAGGAAGGGAGTACGGTCTTATCTTTTACTCGTCTTTCTTCTCTGGGTCTAAGCCTTTCTCAGTGAGGTAAGAAAAGAAAGTAAGAGGGAGAGTGGAGGTCATCTTCAATCAGAGGCTGTTTGTTGGTGGTGGGAAGAGGGCCCTTCTCTTGCACTGGCTTGAACTATTACTGGTCTCCTCTGCTAAACATGTTGGTCTCTGTTATGGTTTGGATACAAGGTGGCCCCTAAAAGTTCCTGTGTTAATGCAGAAATATTCAGAGGTAAAGTGACTGGACTCTGGAGTTGTAACCTAATTTGGATGAACTGGCTGGGTGGTCCCTGTAGGTATCACTGGAACAGGTAGGTCCCTGGGAGCATTCCCTGGAAAGGTTCATCTTCACTATGACTCCTTTCCCCCTTCTCTCTCTTCTGCTTCCTGGCTGCAGTGAGCAGAGTAGCTTCCCTTGGCCATGCCCTTCCACCCTGACGTTCTACCTTGCCTCAGGTCCAGAGCAATGGGCTAGACCAACCACAGGCTAAACTTCTGAAACTGTAAACCAAAATAAACTTTCCTTCCTTTAAATTGTTCCTATCAGGTATTTTAGTCACCACCACAAAAAAAAGCTGACCAGCACAGTTTCCTACTAGACAATGTGACCTATGAGTTTGGGGAGACATGTTTATCTTCATGCCAGCTTCCTCTGTCACTGAGAACCACAGGGAGGGATTGCCAGGTCTCCCTTTGTCCTATCCAGCAGTCTGTGCCCCCAGCTTCCTCCCTGGCTGATGTCACCTTATCTAGTCCAGAGTGCTCAGGACTGCCACCCTCTCCTCTGCTTTCTGTCCTTTCCTCATAACAGAACCCTGATGAACATCGAAGTCTTCTTCTACACTTTCCAAGGGCCCAGGGGAAGTTGGGTAGGCAGGCATAAAACAGACCTTTTTCTTCCTGGAAAATTCCACAAGAGTGTCTGCCATCCCTTCAGAAGTGGGTCATCCCACCGGGCTCCCAGAGCAAAGATCTTTTGATGCCAAAAGATTTGAACTTTTGCCCAAAAAGGTCTTGCTCAGTAGTGGGGAATAATTACTCCTAGACTGCTCAGATATGCCAAACAAATCCTAAAAAGCTAGACCCGATAAGATCAAACTGTTTTCAAGTAATTTAATACATCCTAGGAAAAAAAAGTTCAAGAAGATTTACGGGAATAAAAACGATCCACCACCCAACAAGGTAAGCCACAATTTCTGGCATCTAATCAAAGATCACCAGGCTGCAAAGAGGCAAGCGCAGAGGAGAATCATCCATCAATCAAAACCGTTCAAGAGTGGAGACAGACTTGAAATCAGCAGGCTAGGATGTCAAAATAATTGTTACAACAGTCTGTACGTTCAAAGTTAAGTAGAAATATGGAAGATGTCAAAAAGACTCCAATAGCCCCTGAAGGTGAAAAGTACAATGTTTTAGATGAAGAAAGGTTCTGGATAGGATTAAAGGTATATTAAACACAGAAGAAGAAAAGATTAGTTGACTTGAAGACACAACAAATAAGGAAGAGCAAATTAAACATAACGTAAGAAGAAACAAAGTAGTAAAGTTCAGTATACAAATCAGTAAAATAGAAAATGATAATAATAGAAAAAAAATCAGTAAAACCAAGAGCTGATTCCTTAAGAGCAACAGTACTCACTGGATTGATCCAAAAAAAAAAAAGGAAGAAGATGCAAATTACAAAAGTAGGCATAGACAGGTGACCTCACTGCAGATTCCACAAATATTACAAATTAATAACAGAATAGCATGAGCCATTTTATGCCCACAAATATGAAACTCAATTGAAATGGACCAATTCCTTTAAAGACACAAATCTGCTACAGCTCAACCAAAAAGAAAAAGATACCCTTAATACTGATGAAATAAAATTTGCAGTTTAGAAGTTTTCCACAAAGAAAACTCTAGTTTCTTCTACAAAGAAAACTCTGCCAAACATTAAAGGGGAAACAGTACTAATTCCACATAAACTTCTTCTGAAAATTGAAGGAGAAAGGCTTCCTCATTCATTCGGTGGTGCCAGGATTGCCCTGATACTGAAACCAGATAATGACATTACCAGAAAAGAGAACTACAAACCAACATCTTTCAAAAACAGATGAAAAATTCAAAACGAAATTTTAGGAAATCAAATCCATATTAAAATTTCAAAAATCAAATCCAATATATAAAAGGGTAATTTAACATGGCCAAATGCACTTTTTCCAAAGAATGCAGGTGAGTTTAAATATTCAAAAGTAAATGCAAGTTCTGCAGATCTGTTGCATAACAGTCTGAATTTAATGAACACTATTGAACTCTATAATTAAAACTAGTTCAAATGACGAACCTTATACATTTTACCACAATAAAATTTTCTTTTAAAAATACAATTCACCATATTCATAAGACAAAATGAAAAAATCCATAATATCAATAGAAGCCAAAATTAATTGAATAAAATTCTACATCTTCATAAAATTTGATCACTCCTTAAAAAACTAGGAATCAAAAAGAATTTCCTCAATTTGAAAAGGGGTCTATACCAAAGGAAAAAGTTATATCTAACATTTTAATGATAAAGACTAGATATTTTCCCTCTCATATTAGGAATAAAAAAGGATATCAACTTTCACTGTTTTCAACATTTTTCTAGATATTTGATACAGAGCAATCAGGAAATAAAAGAATAAAAGGAACCTGATTCTAAAATTCATGCAGCAAGACAGAGGACCTTGAATAATTACAACTTTGAAAAAGAAGTGTCAAAGGGACAACTCTATCTGATTTCACAATGGAAAAGAGTTAAGAGCTGTTCTTATTCCCAGGCAATATGATTGTCTATGTGGAAAATAATAAGATGTCCAAAAAAGGAAATACCTCAATAGGTAAATTGAGCAAGATTGCAAAATACAAAATCAATATACAAAAATCTATTGTATTTCCAAATATTAGCAAAAAAAGCTGGAAGGAATACATTTTTAACATATATTTACAATAGTGTCCACCAAACGGATGCCAAATAATTAGGGATGAATCTGATGAAAAACCTGTACACTGAGAACTACAAAGTAACTCTGAAAGGAAGTCAAGATCTAAATAAATGAAGACATACCTTGCTTAGAGGTCAGAAGACTCACCAGGGCTAAGATGTCAATTCTTCCCAAATAGATCTATAGATTCATGCAACCCCAACCAAAATCCCAGAAGTTTTTTTGCATACACCAACAAGCTGATCCTAAAATCCATGTGGCAATGTAAAGAATCGAGAATAAGTAAAAACACTTTGAAGAAGACTAGATGGATTAACTAGTTGATTTCAAGAATTATTGTACAACCATGGTAATCAAATGTATGACATTGGATTCAAAACAGACAAATAGATAAAAGGAACTGAATGAAGAGCCCAGAAATAGACCCACACATGTATGAACAACTGATATTTGGCAAAGATGTAAAGGCAATTCAAGAAAGAAAGGAAAATCTTTTCAATAAATGTTGTTAGAACAATTAAGGATGCACAGGCAAAGAAGAAGAAGAAGGAGGAGGAGGAGGAGAGGGAGGAGGAGGAGGAGGAGGAGGAGGAGGAGGAGGAAGAGGAGAAATAGAAGAAGAAAAGAAAGGGGAGTTCAATCCACAACTCACACCATATATAAAAGACACTAACTCAAATTGTCATAGACCTAAATATAAATTATAAATGTATAACTGTTTTTAGAAAAAAAATACAGAAGAAAATCTTTGTGATCCTAAGATAGGCAGGGATTTGAGCAAACACCAAAGTAAGATTCATAAAAGAAAAATTAAATAAATTAGACTTCATCAAATTTTAAAATTGCTGCATGTCAAAAGACACACTCAAGAGACTCTCTGCTTCCTGTTCTTCATGTGAGCTGCTTCCCTTCACCGTCCTCTTCTGCCATGATGTTCTGCCTCACCTTGAGCCTGGAAGATTGGAACCAGCTGTCAATAGACTGAGATCTCTGAACCTGTGAGCCCTCAAATACACTCTTCCTCCTCCACAATTGTGCTGGTCAGGTCTTTTAGTCAAAGCAATGAAAAAGCTGACTAAAACAGAAATTGATACAGAGAAGTGGGGTCATTGCTGTGACTAACCTGACCACGTGGTTCAGAACTGAATTCCAATTTGTGGAATTTGTGGGAGGAATTTTAAGATATTTAGCAGTGCATGCTGGAAATGCTTTAGGTTGTTGTAAGTGAAGCTTAAGGGCTGATTCTGGTGGGCGCTCAGAAGACTAGAATGTCAATAAGACTGTGGACAGCGAAGACAGTTCATGCAGGTTTGGAGGAAAAGAAGGACACTGTTGGTAATGAGACTAGAGGCCATTCTTGTTATGTTCTGGCTGAGAAGTTGTTGGCATTTTGCCCCTGTCCTGAGACTCTCTGTGAGGATGATTTTAAAAGCGATGGGCTTCTTAATCTGGTGGAAGAAATTGCTAGACAGCATAGCATTTAGGCAGTAGCATGGATATTGCTGGTGGCTTTTAGCCAAATTTATTGTGGTAATCAGGAACATAAAGTTTTGAAATACTTGGACTTGAAAGGTGGGAGTAAAACTGGGGCTAAACAAGCTGCAGTTGTTAAAGAAATTACTGCCCATAGAGAAAAGGAAAGATGGCTTGAAGGCATCTCAGGAATTGGCAAGATCATATCCATCTCAGGCTCAAGGAAGTAAAGGTAAAGAATCTGTTGAGAAGAAATCAGTGGGGGGTACCCTTCTTGTACAAGGGAACTAGGAAGTTTTTCAACACACACAGGTACCTAGGCACTCAGAAGCTGCTGCAGCCAGGGTCCCTTGGCATCAACCATGTAGTGCTGGTTCTGCTGGAATGCAGGAAGTTAGGGGGTCATGGAGGATTCCACCAAGATTTCAAAGGAAGGCCTGGGCAGTCAGGCAAAGTGTCCCAGGGTCGGAGTCCCTGTGGGCAGCCCCTGAGAGGGTGATCTGTGGAGATGTGAGGAGGAAGCCGAAGCTGCCAAGAGACCCCTGGGAATAAGAAATGCCAGTATCTTGGAAAGTCCACTGAGGAAGGCCACAGGAATCAAGCTGAAACAAGCCATCAGAAAGACCATTTGGGTTGCAACCAACAAAGTTTCTGGGGTGGAGTTACACAGCCATTTGAACAGAATGTCACCATGCCATGTGCTCCAGATGCCAGACACGGAACTACAGGACTTGTAGTTTACCCAGCTGGATTTCAGTCTTACTTTGGTCCCATCCCTTCTTTCTATGTCCTATTTTTCTGAATGGAAATATTCATGTCCTTTTATGTATTGGATACTTGTAAATAGCTTTTGATTTTTGACAGGAGCTCATGATGCGAGGTTGCCCTGAGTCTCAGAGGAAACTTTGGACTTGAACTTATGGGCAATCTTGGAACTGTTGAGACTATGGGGACTCTTGGAAATAGACAAAATGCATTTTGCATTGTGAGATGGTCACAAGCTTTTGGGGGCCAGGGGCAGAATGTTAGGATTTGGATGTGAGGTATCCCCCAAAAGCTCATATGTGAGACAATGCAAAAAGTTTTAGAGGACAAATGCTTGGGTTATAAGAGCCTTATTAACCCAATCATTGACATAATTCCCTGAAGGGGATTAACTGAGTGGTAACTGAAGGTGGGTAGGGTTTGGCTAGAGAAGGCGGGGCATTGGGGGCATGGCTTTGGAGTACATATTTTGTATCTGGTAGATACAAAAATATCTAGTAGAGTCTCTTTCTGCTTCCTGATCATCATGTGAGCTGCTTCCCTCCGCCATACTCTTCTGCCATGATGTTCAGCCTCACCTTTAGTCCCGAGGAATGGAGCCAGCTTTCAATGGACTGAGACCTGTGAATCTGTGAGCCCTCAAATAAATATTTCCTTCCTCTACAAAAAAAAAAATACTGGATGAAATATGTAAATAGCTACATACTGGATGAAATATCTTCAGACCATACATTTACATTGAATAATGGACTTGTGTCCAGAATCTATAAAGAACTTTCAGACTTTCTTCAGTATCAAGAAAAGAATCAACTCAATAAAAAGCAATGTGTTTGAACAGACATTTCACCAAAAATATGTAAGAGTGGCAAATAAGTATATAAAAGTTGTTCATTATTATTAGTAATTTTAAAATCATGATGGAAAAACAGTACACACCTATTAAAATGACTCTAACTAAAAATACTAATCACGCTGATGTTGGCAAAGATACACAAGAACTGACACACACTGCTGAAGGGAATGTAGAATGGCAGAACCACTGCATAAAATAATTTGGCAGTTTCTTAAAGTGTACAGCGACCATATGATCTAACTATTCCACTGAGGATATATGGATACGTATGTTCACACAAAGACATTCACATGAACCATTGTAAGCAACTTTCTTTGTAATAACTCCAAGCTGGAATTAACCCAAAGGTCCACCAACAGGTGAATGAATAAACTGTTGCATACATATCATGGAATGCTACTTAACAATAAAAAAGACTGAACTAGCAGTACAGCAGCAATGGGGATGAATTTCAAAACGTTTATGCTGAGTGGAAGAAGTCGGACAAAAAGGAGTATTTATTGTATGATACTATTTATATGAAAGTCTAGAAAATGCAAACTGATCAATGGCAGCAGAAAGCAGATCAATGGTTGCCTGGGAAGAGTGGGTGGGGGATGGAATGGGGGAATAATCACCAAAGGACAAACTTCTACAAAAGAAACTCGGGGTGATGGATCTAGTCACTATCTTGACTGTGGCAGGGGCTGCAGGAGTGTATATAAATGTCAATATTTATAAAATTGTTCACTTTAAATACGTGCAACATGTCAATTATATCTCAATGAAGTTTGTTTGTTTTGCTTGTTTTATAAGAACAACAGCAGAGGACGGCGATCTCTACTTTGTGTGTCCTCAAACTCCAATGAACAGAGGCCAGACTCTTCCTAGAACCTCCCAGGGTTCTGCTGTGCTGCAGTAGCAGGTATGGGTGCGTCTGCAGGCTCAGCACATCAGCAAGCATCTGACAGGGAATGAACGTCCCCTGTCCCTTGTCCTCTAGGTATTCCCAATCTCGAGGTCTCTCTCTGGGAACCTCCTCTCTTACTTAGATCAAGATAGGGCAGACCTAAGGAGAAGGGGTATCCTTTCTAGAACACTGCACTCCCCTTAGGGACTATGACACATTTCTCTCCTGACCTGTCTGCTTGTACAGACCTGGGGTGGGGTGCTTGGCGGTGGCAGTGAAGAGTAGATATAGCTGGGGTGTTTACTTATCCCCAAAAGAGGTATCTGACCCCAATTGTGAGCAGTTACAGTGAAACCTCTTGTTCAGATAGAAGAGTCAAGAGGCCCACAGGAGGGAGAGAGTCTTGCTGATGGGCTCAGACCTTGGCTGGAGGAGGTTTCATATGTGGGGAGTGGGTAGGAGCGGCCATAGGCCCAGAAAGCTTCAAGCTGCACATCGAGCTGAGTCAACAAATCTTTAATGACTTCTCTTCTGGGGGAATCAAGGGATGGGTCAGCCAGATCTTGAAATCAGTGGAGTTTTGTCCCCAGCTCCTCCCCCACATTCTTCCTCCCTCTTTTGTTCCTCCTCTCAGCAGTCAATGTTGCTGAACAGAGACAGCAATTCTCCTAGGTCTAATATTTTCCCATCACGAATACAATTTTTCACACACAATTGTTTGGTCTTGACCAAAAACAATTTAAATATTTGCATTGGCCAGCTATTTGTCCCTGTGACCAAAATACCACAAGAAAACAACTTACAGGAGCAAACATTTGTTTTGGGCTCATGGTTTCAGAGGCTCAGTTCATGTTTGGCTGATTCCATTGGTCTGGGCCCCAAGCAGGCAGAACATCATGGCATAAGGACATGGCAGAGGAAAGCTGGTCAGTTCATGGCAGAGGTCAGGGAGAGCCAAAGGGACAAAGTCTAATTACCAAGGCTATACCCGCAGTGACCCACTTCCTTCAGCCAGGCCTCACCTGCCTACAAGTCCACCCAGTACAGTAGTCCTTTCAAATTATTAACCCATCAAGTGGATTCAATTCATGTACATGTCATGCTGAATCAAGCAAGTTTTAATGTTGCCTGCTGTATACTGATTCCTATTCTGGATGTTTGGAGCAAGAGAGAAAAAAGAATAATAAAGCCTTGTAAGGATTCCATAGGAAACTCTAGAAGCTTCTCTCTCTGGGCTGTTATCCGGAGCCCGTTCTTCACTCTCCATCCACACAGACTGACCTCTCACTTCTCACTCAGGGGGACGTGCTTCCTCTTGCCTTAAGGATGCTTGAACAAGGCTTTAAAGGATGCCTGACACCCTGGTTTGGCTCCCAGTCAGGTTAGGTTGACATGAATCTTTACAAGCAGATCTGCAGTGAGCATTCGTCTGGGCTCCCATTTCTGCCAAATTGGTCAAATCAATCACTGTTCAAACTTCCTTCTGAAGACATGAGGATAAGGACTTACTTATTTACGACAAACTCCCAAGGACTTTCCTCCGCCAACATGGTTCCACAGGAGGAGAGAAGGTCATTAAACCAACCACCTGCACTGTGCCCTTCCTTTACGAACAAGACCCCATTCTTTAAGGGTATGTTGATGCCAGGAAAGGGATCTGCTTAGAGGGGAAGAGGTACCAAGATAGGGAAATAAAGCAGCAAATAAGCTTACAGGTCGATTCTTAGAACTAGGACAAAAGTCACTTAACCCACTTTCTAACAATGGTCCTAAGATCCAGAGAGGGAATGTGTCCAAGGCTGCACAAAGCCATGGAGAGGCAGGACTGAAACCTGACCTCTACTGCCTGCCTCACCTGCCCCACGGGTCCTTTCCTGCAGTCATTCTCAATTCTCGTGGGAAATTTTTGAGTGACTGAGAGTTTCCAGAACCCCACTTTTAGTGAACCTGAGTGTTTAAACTTCTTGCAAACTTTTTCCCTTTTCCTTTCTTAGAAGAACCAATTTGTATGATTAGGGTGGAATTTTCTGCAGTGGGGTATCTCAAAGTCTTACTCTGGCTAGAAGGGGAGGGCTCACTTTTTAGAATATAGGTGGAGAGAGAGCAGGAGAAACACTCACCACAAGTCCTGTGAGGTCAAAGTTATGAACTGAGTCGTAGAACAGTGAACAGAGGAAAAAGGAAAAGCAGTTTATTCTATTCGGTACCTGAGTCCATGGCTGATTAAATCTGAATCCTTAAAGAAATAAAAGAGAATATAGAAGCCCAAACAGTACCTTGATCAATTAGGGTTGGAGGCAAATGATCCTGTGGCAGAGACTGGGCAGATGCACTTTGTCTAACCATCAGCTAGACTCCATCTGCTAGCCTTACTCCCTCGTTTCAGCCAATGAGATGTGGACCAAAGTTCTGTATACAACAATTCTCTGAAAACCTGTAACATCCTAACACATTTCATTCTCTATTCCTTTCTTTTTCTTCATTTGCTGATTGAATGACCCAGAAGACCCAAGAATAGAATTTTTCAACCTCAGCTCTATTGGTGGTTAGGGACGGATAATTCTTTGTTGGAGGCTGACACATACAATGGAGGATGTTTAATTGCATTCCTGTTCTCTATTAGATGTGAATAGCATCCTCACTCCTCACAGCAGAGACAACCAAAATATTTCCAGACATTTCGAAATGTCCCCTGGGAGGCAGAGTCATCCCTGATTGAGAAATACTGTTCTAGAAGATGCCAGAGCCACACATGGAAGGAGCCTGAGTCCTGAATGAATGCATGAATTAGAATACCCTTCACACATTTTGTATGACATGAGCAAGAAGTTAATTTTGTATTGTATTTTGGGAGCTATTTGTTCAAGTTAGTATGAGCTAACTGACATAGTATGCCTAAGCCATTCCCACAATAGACAGTCTTAAACCAACCAGGCAGAGTGGCTCTAAACCAGGCTCACCTTTGCCTACACGGAGTTACAGAAGAATGGGTGCTTCCTGTTGGCAGACAGTTCTTAAGGTGAAGAAAGAGAGCTAGTTCTATACACTAAGAAATTCCACCCTAATGAGATAGACATCATAACCCTATGTGCATATATGATTACACAAATGATCTGAATCTACATTGTGCACAACCATAGAAATGAAAAGTTGTACCTCATTTGTGTACAATAAATCAAAATGCAGTTTGTAAAAATAAAAAGAAATAAAAGATGTTAAAAAAAAATGAAATTCCACCCAAACTTACCAATCAGGTAAGTCATTTCTCATCTATGGTGGCACAGAAATCTTAAACGTACTTCTTTCTTAGAAATACCTTCTTCGTTCAACCAGGAGGCTCTACTCTGGGGGACTCCAGATCCCACTGTTCTTTCCCTATGCCAAAAGATTTGTCTCAGCATGGGAAATGGCCTGTCTTCTTCTCAGTAGACAGTGTGGCCTGCTTTTCCTCTTTCCTCTACTTTGCCTTATTTTATTATTAAAGTCAAGACTCAGTCTTTGGCCAAGGTCAAGGGTTGATCTGTGACTACATGGAGGCCTTGGTTTGTGACCAAAGTCCAGGTTCAGCACAGGAAGGACATAACTTGATCCATGGCAGACAAAAGCAGAATTGGGCTCCAGTAAGGATAAAACCCACAACCTCGTTGTGAATTTTGTACAGAGCTCTCATCACACAATCCATTTCCTTTTTTTATTGTCCTTTATATTTCCATTTAAGTGATATACTAACTGCTCCCCATAAAGCTGTCAAGAGAATGAAATGAGATACCCCAGTCCAGGAGAGGCAGACCAGTGGAGAGAAGTAACTGGCTGGAAGTCAAGCATCATGGATCTGTGTCCAGATCTGATCTGTCACTAACTGATTGTTCCAAACTGGACAAATCACTTTCCTTCTCCAGACTTCCATTTCCTCAACAAAAATAAAGTAGTGTTATGATTTCAATATGTATCCCAAAGTTCATGTGTTGGAAATGTAATCCCCAATGCAACCATGTTGTAAGGTGGGCCTCATAAGAGGTGACTAGGTCAAGAAGTCTCTGCTCTCATAAATGAATTAATGCCAATATCATGAGACTGAGTTAGTTATCATGAGAACAGGTTTGTTAGAAAAGTGTTTTCAGCTCTTCCTTCTTACACTTGCCTGGTCTTGCCCATATGCCACCTCTGTGGGATTATGCAGCACAAAGGCCTTTGCCAGATGCCAGCATCATGCTCTTGGATTTCTCAGCCTCCAGAACCACATAAGCAAATAAATTTGTGTTCATTTAAGATTATCTAGTCTCAGATAATTTTGTTATAGCATCAGAAAGCAGACAAAGACAAGTAGAAACACTAAGTTGGACATTCTTGTCATCGAATGTTAACTGCATTGAGAAGTATTAAACCAAGATCCTCTTTATACATCTATTGTAAATAGCAACCATGTGCTGCTGCTTTTCCTTCCCTCATCTCTTGCTATGTCCAGTTAGAGCTTTGGATGTTGCAATATGCAATGAAAGTTGCAATAGCCTCCAAAAGATCTTCTTGAACCCAGACTCTCTCCAAACCCTAACCTATTCCACTAGAAAAGTACTGAACTACATAACATTCTCAGGCCCCTTAACTTATGATATCTTAGAATTCTCCAATATTATAATTCTGATAATCTACCTTTTTAAGATTCCAGATTTAATTCTAAATTGAATCTACCTGATAACCTAAAATTCCAGGGCCTTAAGTTAAATTCTAAAGCCATAGGAGTCCAGAATTCTAAGTCTAACTTGAATTAAGTAAGGCTACATAATGGTAATAATGCAAATTTTCACTGGCTTCTGCCCACAAAACCCCAAATTCCCAATAGGTTATCTTTGACTCCTCTTGAACACATTTGGTCAGCTAGAGGGCAGCACCTTCTCCTCTCAGCACTTTCTTTCTCCTGCCAGGTCTAAGGTCTTCTGCCAAGCACCCCCTGACCACCCCTCCCGACCCCCGCCACCTTGTGGGCTTCCACCTAGCTAGACACATTCAGTTTTATCAGAACCTCAGTGGTAGACAGAGGCCTAGACCCAAGCCAAACTCCTCACTTCCTAATATTATCATTTCATATCCTAGTGTTCCTTATTGCAAAGTTTCAGATAGTTTAGAATTTCAAGCTTCTTACAATCTACAATCTGAATATTCTTGGACATTAATAATGTAGGCTTCTGAGATCTCTAGATTCTGAAATACTGTGATTCTAAGACAGTGGGAGATGCCAGAGTATCTTCTACCTGTTCTTGAAGGCTCTGGAATGAAGGAAGCTGGAGGCTGGTTGTGAGCAAGGCTGCAGGAAGGACTGTATGGAAAGGTGTGGTAGACCCAGGATGGACCAAGAGCAATCAAGCTTTTTTGTGTATGCCCAGAGTGTTCATACCCCAGTGGGTTTCCCAGGCCCTTGGCAAGCAGGGAAGACCAATTTAACATCCTCAATCAAATGTGTTATTGATTTTACAAGTGGCTATAAATAGCAAAATAAAACTGAGAGTTTATGTCCACAAGGTAAGCTCAGAGTTATTAAAGCTGTTCACAGTTGTATATTTGGGCAGTTCTTCTCTTGGGCTGTGCATGGACCCCTGAGTCTCTTGCAGGCCTGGTTCTAGCAATACATGTCCCAGAGTTTGAAGTTCTGGAGGTCTGACCCTTCCCAACTTGGCTACAGACACCTCTGGTGAGTGGTGAGAAGCAGAGTAGGCTTCAGAGCAGTGGAAGTGATTTAGGCCTATGTCAGAAAACTGGGGCCCAGCCCAGAGCTCAGATTTCATAAGAAGCCCACAAGGCTGGCAGAAATTCTGAGCCCAACACATCCCAGAGCCAGGAGCACCATGTGTAGCCAGAAGCAGCAAAGTCCCAGCCTGAAGGAAAATGAGGGCAGAAAGAGAAGTTTCTTTGTTATAACAGGGCTAGGCCTTCAACAGAAATGACTCCAATAAACTCTCTGGTGCTGGGGAGAAGTTTTGACACATACCTTTATCAGCCAATCATCTGGCTTTACTGAGCCCCTACCAAGTGACAGTCAACATGAAGTACAGCAAGATTTCCTTCATGAAGACCTCACCCAGGCCACTGCCTCAAGATAAAGTCATCATCTGCCTGGTCTTCAAATCTTTTACAACCTGACTGGCATCCCTCTGCAATCTCACATTCTAGCCCTTTCCTTTGGGAACCCTAGTGGTTCCTCTAGTATCTCATATCTCCCCAACACAACCCAATCTACACTGTCTGTCCCCTTAACTGAAACATCCAGTCTTACTTGTGGTGGTCACTTACTCAACTTGAAGCATAGGTCAAATGTCTCCAAATTCTGCCTCCAAACCCCCAGATTCTGGACATAAATTTCTTTTTTATACTTAACACATCAACTTATAGTGTTCTCCTTAAAGTGAAAGCAAGGTAATACCTAAAACAGCAGCAGAAGGAAAGCCAAAGTAAGATGGGAGGGGAGGCGGCGGTGGGCTCTGTCCTGCTGGTTTCTCCCTTCACTCACAGGTGATCGCAGGCAGATTGCTCAACCTCATTTTCCTCCTCTGTGAAATGAGGATGGCTGAGAGGGCTGACTGCATTCTCACCTGTGAAATACTTAGCACAGTGCCTGGCATCTAATGTGCATTTGAAAGATAATATCTGCTGCGATAGTACAGAGATACGGAAAAGGGTAGTCACTGTGCAGGTACGAGGAAGGCCGTCTTGCTATCTGGACGGTGTTAGGCACCAGGGTTGGCTTCAAGTGGACCTGAGGCTTCCTCATTCCCACCAATATTACTCCATCCTGTGACCTGCATAGATAAAGGTCAGGTGCACTGCGGAGTACCAGAGAGTGGGGAGAGCTCTCAGAGAGCTAGAGAAAAGCTCAGGCTGTCCATCATGCCATGCAGTCTGTTTGGGATTTAATTCCCTCTTGGTCTAAGTCCTGAGTGTCTGACTCTAGGTCTATCTGCCTCTTTATCTCTGGACCTGAGCAGAAGGGTTTTCAATTCCCTTAGCTCTCCTTTTCGTGGATATGTCTTTTTTGTTCTCCATCTCTCTCTTCTGCCTGATGACATGACTAACAGCAAAGTGCAGGATAAAGGACATCAGATGGGGCATGGGAAGGTCTGGTTCCAACCCAGGCTCTGCTGTGATCCCAGCCAAGTCACTTGCCCTTTGTGAACCTACGCCCCTTTGTCTTAACAGTAAAGACAAGCCTGCGCCCTGTTTGTCAGCCCTTTTGGGTTCTGTACCCTCAGTGGAAATGTTCTGATGTGCAAACTCCCTGTGTGCAGAGAACTTGGATTCCTTCACCCCTCAGTCACTCGTCACTGAACAGAGATTAGATGTCAGTCATTTTACTGACACTAGATACTCAGTTTCACTAGAACTGAGTATCTAGGGTGAACAAGCCCAAGTCCCAGCCTTCAAGGAGTTCACATTCAAGAGAGTCTTAAGGAGGATTAGATGACAAATCCATGACTTCCCAGTCACAGATGGCTGAAAGGAGGAGAAAGCCCTGTGTACTGAATGCTTTTCGGAGGCCAGGTAGTATGCTAGGCACAGTGGCCTACATCATCCGGACTGGTCCTGTCAATCAACTTATGAAGAAATATTGTTTCCGTTAAGAAGAGGACAATGAACCATTTGAACCTGGTCATTATCACCCAGCTAGATGTGATAGAAATGAGTCTCATACCATGCCCAGTGTCCTTGTCACATGAGCACACTCCCCATTCTCTCTTGACTCTGAAGCTGGTGGTCTGGGTAAATACCAGGACAGAAAATCCCAGACTCCACTTTTTTTGGAAGGGCCTCCAAGACAATGCCTCTGGCCCTGGCTCAGGCTTCTTGGGGCAGATATGCTTCAGTTCACTCCAGCTCCCTCCCTCTGTCCCACCGGCTCAGCAGGGAGAGCTATGAGATTTGTAGCTGGATTCTGCCCTTCTGACCCACAGTCCTATAAAATAACAAGCAGGAAAGAAAGGGGGGCACAAAACTAAAAACTAAACACTGATGAAGATTAGAAATGACTAGGGAGTCTTGGGGATTTATGTCTCATGAAGTGAGATGGCCAAGGAGGCCAGACAGGGAGCAGCAGCCCTGACGCCTCTGCCTTATGGATAATTTATTCCAGAAAGTAGAGGCCTCTGTTTGAGACTCATACAGGCCAGGGTGGTTCTCTGGGTCCCCCATCCCAGTGTCTGAGGAGAACCAGGTTGAGTCACAAGTTTTGTTTTCCCAGACCAAACCCACAGGTTTGATGCTTTATCACTCCTTCCTACGTTTGTGATCTCGTGGGGATTCATCTTGCACTCCCTGTGAGGCTGGCGGGATGAGGACCCTCTTCCTCAGGCCGGATGAGAAAAATTGAGGCTGACAAAAGGTGACTCATGCTGGATGGTCCGGGGACTCAGAACTATGAAGTGTAGCTGACTGACGTTACAGCACCCATGGGAACCCATTTCCCTCCTCACCCTCCTTCCTCAGCTCCTAACCCATCCCCAAATTAACTTAGTTCAGCTGATTTCTGAATCCAACAAACCTCCAATATTTACTAAGAACTACTGCAAACAAAGAGATGAACCAAATAAAGACAGATGCTGTAAACAAATGAACATTTTTAAAAAATGTGTTGTTGGTGATGATAAGAGGTCATGTCAATCAAAGGTCTCTCTCCAATATGATAATCAGCACAATTTTCAAAAGCAGAAAAAAAATTAATTAAAAGCTTTGGAAAGAATCTAGGAGGGGAACCAATGATGCCACCAAGCATAAAACAGACGATTTGCTAGGTTCTTCCAAAAACATTCATTAGGCATTGTGGAGTATTTTGCCCTAAATGACATCCTATTAAAGGAGTTTTGTGGATAGGAAGAGGCTTCAAGATTAATAAGTAGCTGACAGTCACATGGGATTTTGATGCAGAAGTACAAGTTGTCTGTGTGATGGGTGCTCAAACATCATGCTATCCACTGACTACAGAGGTAAAAACCTGCCCTTATGGTGAGATAAGAACTCAGGTTTTAGAATCCTATTAATGTGATCTCCAATTCCAACTAGTCACATGCTTAGTTTCTTAGCCTCGAACTTATTTTCTCATTCATTAAATAAAGATAGCAATATCTACCTCGAAATTTTGCCTTGGTAGGGAAAGCAACACAAAAAGCCAATCTCAAAATTTAACTACACCAGTCCAGATATCATGTGAGGTCCCCAGATAATGGATAACACACCCCAAGTGCAATGCAAGACCACCAGGCAAGGACGGCCAAAGGTGGTGCTAAAAACTGCTTTAATGGCTCCTTGCTGACCACCCACCTCTGGCATATTAAAGAGGTGGGAGAGGCCAAGAATGGAGTGGGGGATTAGATAGGGGATTTCTGGAAAGAGCTGTAAGTACATTGTGCATCTCTGTCCACTTCCTCCCCTTAACTCAAGCCTGGGAAAAGTGACTATAATGGAATCGTTGGAGAGCTTGATGTTTTCCCTATATTTGGGAGATACGATGGACTGGAATCTGACTCCCACTGTTAAATATAAAGGGTTAGAGGGTAGCTGGCCAGCTGTTCTAGCAGTGGAGTAAAGGGAGGTTGCTACAAAGGGAAAACCTGCATTCTCAGTGTTGGTCAAGGCAGAAAACGCAGAAGTGATTTTTTTGAAAAAAAAACAGATCTGGGCCACACAAAGGGGAAGATGGCCTAAGTCATGCTAGACCCTGTCAGAAGACCATCTAGAGGGACAAAGACCCCAGCACTCAGTAGAATAAGCTGGTGGTGCTAGCAGATGTCTGCGGGCTGGGAAAGAATCTGTTGCAGCCAGGTAGAATAGGAATGCTTTTACCCATATGAAGGGATCACCTGCATGGGTCAAGGGCAGGGCGTGCAGTTCTCCAAAATACCCATAGAAACACCCAGTGAAGGAACAAGTTCATGCCTGCCAAGCTCAGAGAGAACCTGAACCTTCAAGTCTATCTTAGTCTGGTAAGAACTCTCCTGTCCCTTCCCCATCCCTGACAATGGAGAGATTTTTTAAAAACCCACAATGGTTAGCAAACACAGGAGAAGTAGATGCTCTTGGTAGAAAAATAAAGGAGCCACTAATCCCCTTTCTCACTGCAGGAGACTGTAGCACTTCCATTTCCAAGTAAATAGTGAGGAAAAATACTGCTTTTAAATGAAGTTTGAGGTTTATTACGGCTACTATGGCTAATGGTAGCGATATACTTTGCATCCCCCAAAAAGCAGGTGTTAGAAACTTAGCTTGTAACGCCGCCGTGTCAGGAGTGGGATCTCATAAGAGACCATTAGGACTTGAGGTCTCCATCTCATGAATAGATGGATTGGATGGATTTTAAAATGTCTTGAGGCTGTGAGTTCAATCTCCTGCCCTCTCTTTGCCCTTCTGCCATGGGAGGATGCAGAAAGAGACCTTCAGCAAATGCCTCTCCTCAATCTTGAACTTCCCAGCCTCTAGAATCATAAGCAATAAATTTCTGTTCTTTATAAGTGACTCAGTCTCAGACATTCTATAATAGCAGCAGAAAATGAACTCACAATAATAGTAGGACCCTAGACAAGATGTTAATTATTGAGCAGAAACAATGTTTTATGATTTTTAAATGAATGGGGAACTTTGTTACATAAGAAAAAATAGAAGACTTGTGGAACAAGTCCCAGTTTTTACCAAAGAGAGTCAGCTCTGCAGAATGACGGATGGATGAAAGTTGTATCTTGATGATAACCCCATGCTTCTCATTTACTCAATGTAACAGTTACATTGAATGTCATAAGTCATCCCTTGTATACAGCTAGACTCGAGTGCCTCTGAATTAGCCATCACTGCTCTGGACTTGGTTGACCAGCAGTGGGCAGGGCCAATCAGCTAAGGTATCTTTGAGAAGCCCCTGTGTATCTGACCTATGCTACTGTCCCAGGGCAGAGATAGGAGAAGATCCAGCTTTAACCCTTGACCAACACACAGTCTACAGGGTTGGAAAGTCCCTTTGAGATATCCTCATGAGTAAAAAAGATCCAGAGGAGAGCCAGAATTGCCCAAATTCATTGTAGAGCCAAAAGTGGAGCCTGGCTCTCTTCATTCCCTCTTCTGTATCTCATTATGCCACATAACCTTCTCCTAGAAATGTAGGACAGGGTAGAATCAAATGCTAGGTTAGCTAATCTAATGCTATCTATTATTTATTGATCTCCCACAGCGTACCTATTTCTTTACATATGCTAGTCTTAATCTAACAATAGTTTGCCAATACAGGGTTAGAAATAGCTTTTTTCAATTTTTTCAGATGAGAAAACTGAGACCTATGAGGTTAGGTGAGTTGCCTATATTCATATGTTCATTATGGGGCAGAAATGAGATTCAAACCAGTCTGACCCAAAGACAGTGGTCTTGTCACTCCTCTACCACCTCTCCCAAGAGCAGCTAGAGCCAAGAAAGAGGACCACTATCACATCCTCAGAGTCCCAAAGGGAGACCCTACCCTTCCCACAGTGCCAACTTTGTGGGAAAGAACCAATCCAGACCAACCCAACACTCGCCAGCCATCCCAAAGCCCAGGCAACCGACACAGGCTTGAGCGTTATGGGTTCCTTCCAGGAAACAAAAAGTGACGCAACTTTAAAAATCATAAAACAGTGCAAATAATTTTTTAATTAGTTGGCAAATTATATGGCCAGAGGGGCCTTAATCTGTTCTCTGAAGTAGATATATTAACTTTATTAAGTTTTTTTTTTCTCCCTTTGCAAGTCAAGCCGGTTCTTTGTGAAGGTGGGTGTGTGCGAATGAGTGAAGTTCTCGTTTCATTTGGCAGGAATTTTGGCTGAGGTTTCCAAAGAAAAGTTCCTTTTAGATTTTCCTTCTGACGGTGAACTTGGCTTCCCTCACTCCCTCCTGAAACCCAACCCTTTGCAGGCGGAAACAGGGGATAAAAAAAAAATAAGATAAAGAAAGAAATAAATTAGAGGGAGAAAACAACTGAAGAATAAATAATCGTCTTAAAACAGTCACTGGGAGAGAGCAGGGAGTGGGTGGGGGAGGTGTGGGTTCTGCTGGGGCGACTCACTTGCCCACTGGTTTTGTGACCTTGGGCAGATGACCTAAGCTCCCCAGGTCCCTGTTTCCCTGGCTGCAACATGGGAGGACAACTAACCACTGCTGGGATTCTCCGTTCAGGCCAGCTGAGAAGACCAAGTGGAATATCATCTGATAAAGAGATCTGACTTTTAGAGAGCACTGTCCAAATATAAAGCTGCAGAGTTATCCCCAACACCTGGACCAAGGTCCTTGGGTGTCCCTGAGCCAAATCTGACAAGGGGGCCTGCGAGATGCATTGAGGAAAGGACTTCCCTCAGCTCTCAGCTTCTGAATGAGATCTGAGATGCGGAGATGTGGTAGGAATGAGTGTGATGGGCGTATCTAATGTGTGTCAGCTACCCAAGAGTGTGTGTAGCTCAATAGTTGCATATTACTGGTATGATGTGTATTAATGCCTGCATCACTGGGAGGAGGTAGAGCATTCATTATTCATGCCACAGATGTGTTCTGAGAACTTACTCTGCTCTCTAGATGCTGGGGATTCCATGGTGAACAAGACAGACTTTGTTTTTGCATGTATATGAGGGTGTTTAGAGAAAAGCACGAGTCCTTAAGTGTATGAAGTAATATTTGCATGTGTACATCAGAAGGTGTGCCTGAAAATACTTGTCCGTACATAAAGGAAGTGTGTACTTGGGCAAGGTTTGCATGTGAGTGCTTGGGTATCTCAGTATTTATGTATATATGTGAATGTGATGAGAGAGAAAAAGAGAAAACTCCCAGTCACCCTAGTGGGCACCAAATTTTGTTAAAATGCCTGAGGGCTGAAAGACCCTGTCTTAATCTAGTTGTGTTGCTATAACAAAATGCCACAGACTGGTAATTTTTGAAAAAGAAAATTTTGTTTCTTACGGTTCTGGGTGTCTGAAGGATTTTTTTAAACCTATCTTTGCAAAACCAGCTATTCTTCAGTGGGCTATATCATAGCTCACTTGTAATACATAAGGCAGTCTCTCTGATGCATCAGAGTCTTTCACATCTATTAGGATGTGGAGGGTAAACTCACAGTTTTTTAATCTTTTACAAAATGAAACAGTTTCTCCTAGACCTGGGAACTGGTGCAAGCCACAGAATTGTTATACAGATCCCATTAAAACCTTACAACAGTCTGTGGAGTGAACATTATGTTCTCCGTAGTGATGAGAGTGGCTCCCACCATGGCTCAGAGTGGGAGGTAACTGCCCAAAGACACACAGCCTGACTGACTTTGACAGATTTAAGAAGAGTCCTAGGTCTCATTTCCTTTAAGCTGAATAATAAATAAGTCAAAGATCACTTATTAATAGTCTACTTTTTGCCAGGAATTGTGCTTAGCAGTTTATGCATGTTACTTTACTTCACTCTTTTAATGACCAGGTCTCCATTCCTCAGATGAGGAAAATGAGATTTTGCCAAGTGTACACAGCTGATTCTATTTGTACCTGAATCCAGCTCACCTAATTGCATTGCCCATACTCTTTTGATGATTCTTTTTCCTTCCAAATCAGGAGAAATGTGTTTACAATACAGTTTAGGATAAAATGAATTTAGGAGCTTCCATCCCTAAGAATGTTCAAAATTTATAGGCTGGTTCAAAAAGATTTTGTCAAATGCCTTGATGATAAGCCCATGGTGAGAATTAAAAGGTCCCACTCCTAAACATCAAAAGCCACATAAAGGAAGTCATATTGGGCTTCTTTCAGGGATACGGCAACTGGGTTCTCTTGCAAGTTCCCAAGAACAACAACAGGAGACTGAAGTCTGGATGTCAAGACACATCAGATGCCCTCTAATTGCCATTGTGAGGCTCAGGAAGGACCTCATTGGTACTGGTCCTCCCAGCTCCAGCCCTCTGGGATTCCTATCCTCATACTCATCAGGGACCTGTGCTTTTCCTTCAGTTCCAGACTTGTTCCCCTCACCCTGAACAAATGCAGGTACTAAGGCTTTTCATACTTCATTACCAGCCTCTGTCAGATGCACTGGGTGAGGTATCAAAATAAATAGGGCAGAACACCACTCCCCTCTGAACTTTTAGCTCCAAAATTGGTCACTTTGATAACCTGAGGCCATAAAAGCTCCAGTGATATTCTTCTCTTCCCCAGAAGCCAAGACCCAACATGCCTTTGGTCAAATTTACCAAATTTACCACACTTGAGCTGATTTCTTCTGACTTTTTGATTCCAGAGTCTCCACCTTCATCCCACCCTAATCCCTGAAACTAATTCCTGGCCCCACTTGAAAGGCCTTTCAGACTAAGTAACAGTCATCATATGCCCCAAGTGCATTGACATCAAGACCCCACGGGCACTTCCTTCCTGACCAGGAATTGCCATCAGAGAGTCCCGTAAGGACTTGGTTCACTGCCTCATCAAGGTCTCTCTAAAGTTCAGTCCAAAAATCACAGTCATCAGAGAACACACCCAAGAAAGTGGTCAGGAAGCAACCAGTCTTCTGAATTATTTACTGTCCTATGGAAGCCAGCCAGCAGATGCTGGCCATGCAGACTCTGGGAAAATATTTATGTGGGTCCTGATGGATGTTTGGCCAGGAAAGAGTGCTTGCTGTCATCTTTTCTTCCTGCTGATAAGGCAAAGCTACACATGTCAGACAGCTCTTAGAAGAGCCCAGCAGCTGAGGCCTGGCATCTGATCAGAGTGGGGGGCATGGCTGCAGCCTTCCCTTCCAGTCCTGTCTCTGCTACCAGCTGGTTCTACTCCTGCCAGGGTCTCCGCTCCTCCGTCTGTACCATCTTGGAATAGACTGGATGACTTTAAGGTTTCTGTGATCCTATGATATTGTGATTCAGACAGAGTCAAATGCATTTTCCAGATCTGCCATCATGATGCCATTGGTTCATCACAGAGCTGTTTTTCTTGGCATTCTGGAAACGTTCCTGAAATTCCAGCATCCTAGGATTTCTCTTTCCACTGATTCAGTTTCTATAACCAGATGGGAGAAATCCATCTGAGAAAGAAAAAAATCTGTGCTTCAAACAAAAGAGCAATATAGAATAGGGAAAATTGTGTTCGAACTGTGTTTATCAAGCAAAGCTAGATGTTGAGCCTAAGGGGACAGTGAAGTGTTCCATGTCCTGTCCTCTAAGAGCTCACAATGAGGCAGTTGTGAGGGTGGCCCACAGGCTCACCTTAGTCCCAAATTGCTTCTCAGGTTTCTTCCTTCTTATAAACCCCAGGATCTCTTCCTACCAGCCTCCTCAATTCTGAAATTCTGTCCTTGTTCGTGATCATCCTGGACTCCTTTCTGAGACAAGTTTGGGCTGGCCACCCCAGCTCGCAATCTCCTATGGACAAGCTGACCTCACCGATCCTTTTCCATTTTGGAGTTTATAACTAGTCCCTTTGAACACCCACCTGTAATTACAGTAATGGATATGGACACTGGATGAAGGTACAGAGTTCTCCTGAATATTATATCAGAAACTTCTGACACTTTCTCTAAGGCTCAGGGTTACCTCAGGACCTCTGCCTAACTCAGTTCCCCTGAGCAGGGAGCTCACCTAGCCTCCTTCTCTCCTCAGACCTGATCTTCTCTAGGAAGCTTCCATATACAAATTTGAAGGTGTGATCTGGTTGTGGTGGCCACCAAGAAATTGGAATTTGGGAGTCTTCAGGACTGGTGAGTCCATTCAATGGGTGTTTCCCTAAGAGAGAAAGCAGGCTAAGTCTGATCAAGCCAGGCATCCTCTCAGTTAATTCAGTCTGAAGAAATATTCTGTGGACAACCCTCTTCTTCATTCAACAAATACTCAACGCCTATTCTGTGCTGAGCACTGTATGAGGCACTAGTGGGGCATTAAATAAAAATAGACAAAGCCCTGTCCTCTCCACCTCTTCCAGGTGCCTGAGATCCTCAAACTATGGCCTAGAACCTGACCATGCCAGACTGCCAGCTTCTTTCACCTTGTGTCCTCATCAAAAATTCTCCCAATTACCTGCCTCATTCGTGAAATCATGGCATCACAGGAGATTAGAGCCAGAAGGACCCGTAGACTTCAAAGTATGAAATCAATGAGAATGGAACTGTGAGATATAGGCAAAGAATAGCCTCCACTGAAGGTCACCTCCTGGAATGCCATGCCCTGTCTGGTCAAACCATGTGAACAGAGATCACAGCTTGAAAAACTCTAAGAGTACAATCATGGTATTTTACAGCCCAAGGATACAGAGATCCAGAGAGGGGCATAACTGAACCTAGGTAATAAGACTAATAGTCCTGAGCATCAGGGAAAGACATTCTATTTTCCAGTGTAAATATCTCTTGTAATCCTCTCAAAAACCCTTTGCTAAATTCCCTGTTATTCAATAGATGCTGGAGAGGATGTGGGGGAAAAGGTACACTCATACATTGCTGGTGGGGTTGCAAATTGGTGCAGCCACTCTGGAAAGCAGTATGGAGATCCCGTAGAAAACTTGGAATGGAACCACCATTTGACCCAGCTCTCCCACTCCTTGGCCTATACCCAAAGGACTTAAAATCAGATTACTACAGTGATGCAGCCACATCAATGTTTATAGCTGCTCAATTCACAATAGCTAGATTGTGGAACCAACCTAGATGCCCTTCAATAGAGGAATGGATAAAGAAACAATGGTATGCATGCACAATGGAATATTAATCAGCCTAAAGAAGAAAAAAATTATGGCATTTGCAGGTAAATGGATAGAGTTGGAGAATATCATGTTAAGTGAAATAAGCCAATCCCAAAAAACCAAAAGCTGAATTTTTTCTCTCATAAGTGGATGATGATGCATAATTGGGGGGAGTGGGTAAGGGAAGAATGGAGGAAGGATGGATTGTGTAAAGGGAAAGGGGGGGGAATGGCGGGAAGGAAAGATAATGGAATGAGACAAACATCATTACCCTATGCACATGTAAAATTTACATGAATGGTGTGACTACTTTGTGTACCAGTAGAGAAATGAAAAGTTGTACCCCATTTGTGTACAATGAATCAAAAAAAGATAAAAAAAAAATCCGTGTTGTTCAAACAAGGACACAGACTAATAAAGACAAAATAACATCCAAGGTCATGAAGCTTTCAAATGATTGAGTATAGATTTACATTCAGATTGGTTTAGTTCTAGAGTAAATTTGTCAAGAACCTAAGTACTCAGCTGTTAAAAAAAATCATGCCAAGGAACCAATAACTAATGTTGTTGTTGTGATTAGCTATGACAAGAATACCGGTTCCCCGCCCCCACAAACAGGAAAGTTGCATTTTCATATTCTTTTTTCATCCAAGAAGAAAAATAGCTTAAGCCCAAATCATATGCTATTGTGTTGCAGTAGTAAAACAAATGACATGCCATGAGAAGCCAGAAGAAGCAAAACCTGATTTCACCATGGGTTGTAATAGGGAATTGGGAAGACTTCTCAGAAGATGGACTTGAAAGACAGGTAGAAATTCACCCACAGAAAAGAGAAAGGAGCACCCGTGTGCCAAGCCAATGGGCTATCAAAGTCAACTTGTGTGTCTTAAAGGCAGTTGATGGGTGGGGAGAAGCAGGAGATGCAGCTGAGGAAGGAGGGGATGCTTCAGCATGAGGCAAGGAGTCCTTATTTTATATTTGAGGCCCAGGGATCATAAGAGTTTGCAACCAGAGAAGCAAACACAAGATGACTCTGGGCATAAAGAAATTAATATATCCCAGGGATAGAAGCTTGCCATGTTAGGAATGATAATAATCCCACACATATGATTGTCCTTCATATTAATTTCAAAATAAAAATCCTTCAAGCAAATTAATTTGTTCCTAAACATCAGTGTGAACTAGGTAGCCTTATCCCTCTTTTACAGAAGGGGAAGGCGGGGTTCAAGCTCACATGGATCTGTCCACTCCAAGCCCAGTGCTGTTCCTCCAGAACACCTCTCCACAGACCGAGCCCTGTGCCAGCATCCAGTACACAGTGGAGCCTGGATTTCTGCCCTGGGTGGGAGTCTGGACCAGCTACTCTCTGAGTCTCATCTAATGTTGAGATTGTAAAATTCTGCAACTCAGCGGCAGGGCAGGCTGCCTGGTAGGGCTGATGGTCTGAGCCGTGGGTGGTCAGGAATGTTCCAGGACTTCCTGGGCCTGGTGTTCCAGGTCGGAGTGTCTGGATTAATGATCCATCTCCAGGTGGAGTGAGCCAAGGCCCTGACGCCAGGCACTGGGCATCGATTAGACTTTATACTCCAAGTTTGCTTTCATCTAAGGCTCTCCAGGTGGGCTGCAACCTAATAATTAACATTCTCTGAATCCCACAACATAAGTGAGGCAGAAGAGGGGAGAGTCTCTAAGCAAGACCCCACTGATGGTAAGAGTGGAGCTCCCAAAGCCTAAGCATGACCTGGGCAGACAAGGAATTGTCCACCAACACACTCATGCTGCCTGGAGTTTGCAGTGAGTGGTTTTGGGTCTTATCTTTGAGCTTCACAACATTTCTATGGAGAAGTGGCATGAGGATTATTACCCTCAATGAACAAGATGGGGAAACTAACATCTGGAGCAGGGCAGAGGATGGTCCAAGGGCAGAAGGCAGGGATAGAATTCAGCCTTCTTCATTCTCCCAGTGCAGACAGCTATGCTGACCCCCATGAGGTGAGAGAAGGTAGGGGTGTGATCAGATTTTTATTTTGCAAGAGAAACATTATAGAGGTTCCCTGTTATTCACACATTGGTTTAACAAATGCTTACTGAATACATACGAGTATGTTCCAGCTGCTGTGCCAGGTACTGAGAATAGCAAAACATGGTCCCTGACATCATGAGCTTATACTCAGGGAGGAGGGAAGTGGGCAGTGTATCAGGAGAGAGACAGATATGCACATGCTCTGTTCAGTGAGATATTGCTCTTTAGATGGTGAACATTTTCGGTGTGTCTAATAGCAAGTATATTTAATAGTTCAGAGCACTTTGGGCATAGGGTATCAAGGGAGGAATGAGTAAGTCCATTCAGAGAAGAAAGATACCAATGGTAGTGGGGTTGGGACCAGAAAAGGCTTCAGAGAGAAGATGTCCCCAAGACAGAAACATTAAAGAAGGATGGGGATACATCAGATAAATGGAAAATAGAGAGTAGTATGGGATATTCGAAGAAGGAAAATGCTGATTTAGGCGAAGAGAGCAAGGTTCAAAGTCACTGGGTTAACTGAAAGTCACTGAATTGGCTGCAGAGTAGGATATGAGTAAGAGACCGTGGGACATGGGGCTGAAGAAATGAGCCAGGGACTGAACTCAAAGGTCCCCCAAGCCAGGGTGAAGAAACTGACCCTGAAACAAGACAGTCAGATTTGCACTTTAGGAAGCTCCCTCCTGCAGTAGTGTGGAGGATGTAATTGAAATGGGGAGACGCTGAAGCAGACCCCACGTGGAAGGTAAAAAGTGGCAATGACCTGCTTTGATCAGGTTTCAGCTACAAGACACCAAAAATTTCCATCTGGTCTGGGAAAGCCCATGTCTTAGGAATTTCCCTGTTATAAGAAAATGTATATCCTGTGGCTCTCAACTTAGGCCAAGGTCCCTAGATCTGGACCCATTCCAGCTTCCTCAGGTCTGAGAAGAAATCACAGTACTCTTATCTCTCTTTGTACCACAGACTTTCTCCTCTCACATTGTCTGCTTCTGCAGGAATGCATTTTCCCATAGCAGGCTCCCCACTGCCATCAACACATGGTGGCAAAGCCTCACACCTTCGAACCTTCTACCTTGAACCTCAAATGACTCCATGTTATGTGACCTGCCCTTTTCTTTTTTCTCTGATCTGGGAATTGAACTGAGGCACACTTTACCATTGAGTCACATCCTTAGTCTTATTTATTTATTTATTTATTTATTTATTTATTTATTTATTTCGAGGTAAGGTCTTGTTAAATTGCCCAGGTTGGCCTCAAACTTGCGATCTGATCCTCCTGCTTCAGCCTCTCAAATCAGAGGGATTATAAGCATAAGCCACTGCACCCAGCAAAGGAAAGGTTACCCCTCCTATGGGAGAGCAGAGCTGCCCTTTGCATTCAAAATCAGATATGGATTAACTGAACATCTGCTATGTGCCAGGCATTGGTAGGTTTTGTGAATTTGGCCTCTGTCCTCACCTCCATTAACCACTGGTTCAAGTTCAAATTCTAGGTCCAGTATTTCAGAACTTTAGATGGACCTCAGCCAATCTCCATGACTTTCTATTCTCTCCTGATACTCTGTGTTGGTCACATTGAGACATTTGTTGTTCCCTAATTATCCTGTATTTTTTTCAAAATAGAAATGCCTTTTTATTAAAATGCTAGTTCATAAACACTCTAATTCAGACAATACCAAAAATAGAATAGGAAGTAAAATTTTTCCTCCACCCCTCCCTCCCACTACCCTGTAAACTCCATTCCCCAGAGATAAACACTGTTAACATTTGGGTAAATATCTTTCCAGATTCCTTAATAAGCTTTCTCTGCCTTCACACAGCACCTTTTTCAAACTCTTATCTATCTTTCAAGATAATGAATCTTTCTTTCAAGAAAATAAGTTTCTTGAAGTTTCTGAAGTTTTCTATGTTCCTAGAGAGGCTGATGCTTACAAGGAACTTAGCACTTGCCAATCTGTGTTGAAATTTCCTATTATCTTATATCCGTGCCTCCATCAGGCTGTGTGTCAGACTGTGATCTAATCCTGTGAGGACAAGGCTGCAACGACCTTGGTCACAGCTGTATTCATAGTGCCTAGCATGCAGTAGTCCCTCAGTATCTATGGACTGCATGGATGGACGGATGGATGGCAGGCACTCCAGTGGAATTTTCAGCAGGATGCACAAAGGAAACCCAGCTGGCATTGAGTAGTGAAAAGGACCTCAGCAAGAGGTTAAAGACCTGGACTCCTGATCTGGCTCTGCCTTCTACTTGCTGTGTTGCCTTATGTAAGTTCCTCACCTTCTCTCACATTCCATTTCCCAACCTGCAACTGAATAGTGGGACTGGGTAGTTCCCCAAAACCCTCCCCAACGGATGCTCCAGAATGCTCAGCTGGCCTTGGCCCAGCACCCCTATTTCACACCTCTGTAATTACCCACCTGCATGCCTTTTATTATAGAGATTGGGGTGGGGGTGGGGCTCGTTAAATAAAGGGCAAAAGGAAATTGCTGGCTTGCCAAAATGACATTGCTGGCATTAACTAGATTAACTTCTGAAATGAAAAGCCCACGAAAGCAAAACCAAAACATAGAAGGAGCCATAGCTTCCGCTGGTGGCTTCATGGTCGCCTGCTTCAGCCTGCCTGACCTCCAACTCAATCCATCCTCACTGGGGAGGTCATGGAAACCACTCTCCTGCCTTCCCAGGACTTCAGTTCAGTTCAATCCCAAGAAAATGGTCCTGGGCCTTGGGCCAGAGACCAGAACTTGGGAAATGTTCATAGAGCCTCCAGTCTTTAAGAGAGATGAGCAAGTAAATAGATAACATGCAGAGCAATGTAAGCTGCTGCAGGAAAGACAAGGACTGAGGGTCCTCTGGGTCTCGAGATTCAGCACAGTGGCCCTTGAGTTGAGTGGTGAACTTTTCTCCCAACAAAGTTTCTGGGCAGGGCACTCCAGGCACAGGGGAGGAAGAGGAAGACCTGAGACGTGACAGGGGACAGCAAGTTCAGGCAACCATGGGCAGTCCCACTGGCAGGAGCAGACAAGGAGGGGCTAACTCTATCCCATTTGTGTGGCTCCTCCTGGCTAGGGCCCTCAAGACAAAGAATACGAACATTGCATCAGCCTAGATAGAGGACTGAACCACTGCATCTCTGCACCAAGCCAGGGATGCCGACGCACAAGAGCATCCCTTAGGCAGTAGTGGGAGGGAGTTGCTGCCAGACCCATTGCCAGTGCCAGCTGGTGCTGACACAAACCAGAGGCAGGAGACTGTGATGGACTCCAATGGAGACACTTGCTCAGCTCGCAAAGTTTGCAATCATGACAAGAGGCAGGAAGACAGAAGTGGATTCATCACTGCTCAAGGACAGTGACTTGACTCCAGGAGCAGAAAAGGGGCAGCCCTGAGGCCTGGCCAACTACCCATCTCATGGGGAGAGAATCCATCCTACTAAGAATCCAGAATAGGAGAGGAAAATTCTCTACCGCATGTAAACCAGAGGTCTTCTCTACCTCCCCACACAGGGCAGCTATAGCCAGTTTGAGAGGGAAGAAAAATGGGGGAAGAAGCCCTCTCTAGCCATGCCTCTGTAAGAGATCAGGTACTTCACTTACACTTCTCATCTCATCCTCAGAAGGGTCTCAAGAGAGATCATATTTTCTCCACTTGATAGACTAAGAAACTGTGGCTCAGAGAAGCATTCCCAAGTCCTCAAAGCTAGTAACCATCAGACCTAGACTCTGCACCAAAGTCTCCCCAGCTCCAAATCTGTGTCCTCACCACGCACATCCCTGACATCCCTGATCCTGGCACATAGGACACACACCATCAGGCTTGTCATCATCTTGCCAACCTGCAACTGAAAATCATAACTCTGGTCATATCTCTGAGCTTCAAGACACCGGAGCTGTCAAGTCAGGAGCCCAAGGAGTATTCTAAACATAATTTGTATTGTTAGCTCCTTTGACCAGGGGCATTTGGGATGTCCTTCTTCAGAAAAGTCGCAATTCTAATGACAGAATTTCCAGCAGAGGACAGAAGAGATGCCTTGAGATGGAGACTATTCCAGTACCCTGTAAGCCTTGTTCATCTGCATACAAGGCACACCTGGACCTGGAGGCCACCAACAATTTCATGGGTCAGCCCTGGTCAGGATCACCAATGCCAGATTAGGTGACCAGGCATTAATCATTGCCAAAGGAACAGTTAAACTGAAAGCCAGTTCATTAAAGATTAAGCTTCATCTCTATAGCCCTCCAGGGCAGGGAGCTTTGGGTAGGAAGCCAGGTCCTACTCTGAGAGGTCACTGGCTATGAAAGAAGTCTTCCTATAGAGCCTGAAGTGAGGAGTCAAGTGGCCTGGGTTCCAGTCCTGGCTCCAGTCTCAACCTACTGGGTAACCCTGGGCCAGGCAATTTCCCATCAGAGCGCCTACTACCCCTAAGATAGTTGGAGAAAACTCCTTTGGGCTTGTTGCAGTGTTCCAGCATATATTGCCCTGAGAATAATCTATGCATATTACCTTTCTAAAAACAAATTCACACTGAGCTCCCATGTTGTCCTGGGCAAGTTTTGCTTACTGTTCACAATCTTTAAGATGATGAAAAGTTGGCAACAAATTACAACTCCACCCTGAGACCTCAAGTGCAGGGACTCAGATCTCTCCTCCTTGTCCCCCACACCAAACAGGTAGTATTGCTGACCCCAGAACATGCCCTCTTTGCTCTCTGGGAAGTACCCAAAGACAAATCAGGAGCAAGCTCCTCTGAGTTCATTCATTCACAAAAATCAAAATTGGTCCATTCCTGGTATTACCCTTTGGATCATTCCATCCCAATGGGATCTAGAACAACCAAAGCTTTGAAAACTTAGTGAAGATATGAAACGTTCACAAATTTTGATCCAATACCAAAGCAATGATGCAATATATAATGAGCCAATCAGTGAATGGAGATCAAATCACCCTGTACCCCATGACAGGCACTGTGAGTGTCAGTGCTCCAGGGGTGAAGCCCAAATGGAAATGTCACTACATGCATCCTGGTTTGCAATCAGCAAAACAGTAGTAAACAATAACAGGTTTTAAAATATTGAGGCAGGAAGGTAAGGGAGGGAGGCATTTGAAATTGGCAACTGAATCTCTCCTCTTTTTTCTGTTATTCTTTAAGCAGGCACTTCACGAAATAAATCTGAGCAGTTCTCTGTCTGTAGGTGGCAGCACTGGCCCCTGTTACTCCCCAAGGGGGACTTGATTTTCACTGGAGAACAAGTGCTCTTCTGAAGAGCGGTGTACCCTGTGCAGATAGAATGAGATAAACTAGCTTCAGAACAACTGTCCTCACATATTTAAGTTGTGACACCTCTGGTGAATTTACCATTCTAAGGTCTCACTCCATCCAGAAAATAGCCCTTTCTAGGGTTTGGCAAAATAGTACGAATCACCCTCACTTTCTAATGAACCAGTGCAGAGTCCACAAAACCAGCAGGGTCCAAAGAACCCAGATTTGAAACCCCTCAGCAGGAGAAGGGCAGAGGGGGTCCCCCAAAAGACACCAAACTCCTCCCCCAGCTTGGGCTGCTTTTCCCAGATGTTACCCCAAACTTGTGTTTGTTGACAGCTAAACTCTGTGCTAAACTGGCTACATTCATTATGTCATCTACTTCTCATGACAAGTACTTCTGTCCCCTCACTTAAGGAAATGGTGGATCTAAGAGGTTAATTTCTCAGAATAGCTGAATATTACCTTGCATGCAGGGGTATGAAAGATGGTGGAATGAGACAGACGTCATTACCCTATGTACATGTATGATTACACCAATGGTATGAATCTACATTGTGCACAACCAGAGAAATGAAAAGTTGTACCCCATTTGTATACAATGAATCAAAATGCAGTCTGTAAAATTTTTTTTAAAAAATGGGTAACTGAAGAGGGTGAGACTCTTGTTCAATGTCACCTGACTAACCACTCACAGAACCGAGCTCTGAGACCAGTTTGCTGTCCACTGAGTAAAGACTTTACAAATGCAGCAGCAGATAACAGAGCAGGACTGAAGAGAGGAGGACAGAAATGGGGTTCTAGGCTCACATTCAACAACAGCTTTGGATAGTTGTACTCCACTCTCTAAGAAAACTTGGGGATGGAGTGAGGAATGTCCTGCATCTTGTAATAGCACTGCCCAGAACAGGCTGCACTGCCTCAGGCAAGTCCCTTCACCTTTCAGAGCACCACACCCTCCCCCAAGCGAGTGAAGAGTATCTAATGAGATCCTGCCAGGAAAAAGGCTTTTAAAAGTATAAAAGCTCTCTTGGAGGTATTATTATTAATTATTATTATTATTATCATCATCACCATCTTTCATGGTTATTAATGACCTGTTACCTGCTAGGGATCTGTCATCTAGGAATTTTTCTAAGCTCTTCTTGAACCTGTTTATATTCCCAGTCAGCAGCACCTCCTTTACTTTGATTCCCAACCCCAGCTCAGGGGGCTGCAGGCAAACTCCTCCACCCAGAGGCCTGGGTTTGAATGGCCTTGCTCAGTCTCTTTTGAGGGTTCTGTCAGGGCTAACCTAACTCAGTGCAATGCAGCCTCACTTCCTGTCCACAACCCCCCAGGTGGGTGTTAGGGAATCTCAGAAAAAGGAAGAAGAAGATACAGGCTTTGCTTCCCCCAGAAGCCCTGGGTGGAGTAAGGACTTAGGATCCCCCTCTTAACCACCTGTGCTAGGGCTGAGAACAGGGCCCCAGGGAACTCTCAAGGTCCAGGGTATTCTTCTCCAAGTCCAGAGCCCTCTTCACATCAGGTGGAAAAGACCAGGAGCCTGTTCTCAAATACACCATAAAAGCCAGAGGCATAAACTGAATGCAGCTAGCTCTGAGTGTTCTGCTATGTCCTGTTTTCTGCCAGGTGGGGTTAGCTAAAGATTTGAAAAGGACAGTCACAAAAAGCAGAAATTTAGGGGAGGCCCTAACCACTATTCCTGCCTGGGACAATATGGAAAGAATTCATAAAGAAGAACATTTGCATGAGGTTCTAAGAAGTGGATAGGAATCTGGTAGGCAGAGAATATGGTGAACAGAAGAGAAGAATTTCTGGAAAAGGCAGACCATGAACAAATCTTGATGGCCACGTAGTGTTCAGAGAATAGAGTTGGTGTGATCAGAGGATGGAAGAGATCAACCAGGGTCCATCAGCAAGTGAGAATGGCTGGGTGCACTGCTCTGACCGCCAGAGAGACTGAAAAACCCCCATACCCTGCTTTTCAAAAAGGAACCTTTTGACAATTGAAGTCTGGACCCCACAGGAGATCTCTCTGGCTTTTCTGAGGAAAGGTCTTTGGATTTCTCTTGTTGTGGAGAATGCAGAAGACTCTGGGCACAAATGTATTTTCATCTTCAGCTTGGTGTTGAGTGTTCACTAACTCTATGGTTCTCTGCTAAAACGGGCTTCTCAGCTATATCCATCTCTTACTCTACCCTGCAGGAGAAGGAACCAGAAATAGAGGACCCCTTTCCTCGCCTGCCAGTCAGGAGCAGGGTGGGAGTGAAACCCAGGTCTCCCCCTTTGCACTGTAATGGGGTAAAGCCCACCCAGTCCAGCTGGAGGAGAACGCCAGACAAATTCAAGGTAATTGTAACAGTAGCATTTGCAGGCAAATTATACTCCATGAGCTAATTAGGAAGGGATTGGGGCCCTCAACTTTAATTAATATCTAGTCTCTAACAACCTAATCCTGGGTGAAATCCTAGTGGGGATCTCACCCCAATGCTGAAATTCTTTCCTCCAAAAAATCACCTATATAAATACATATAGCTTAATAGCAGCAATTAGAAAGTTCTCTGCCAACTTATGGGGCTGTTTAACATTCCTGGATTGAGGCCACGGTTTTTTCCTAGGTCTCCTCTGTCCCCACAACCGAGGCCTAATGAATAGCCACTCTTGCAGCTCTGCGTGCCATGTAACCAATATCTCCTACCCAACAGGTCTTCGCAGGGACTTAATAAGCAGTCGGGGAGGACTGCCTGAGGAGGTCCACGAACCTAATCGTTAACTTGGAGGCCTAATCAGCATCTGCTTCCCACCCAGAGTCCCCCACAGCTACCCAACCTGGTCTCCCCAGTAATGGATGGAAAATCGGTGATTTCCTGACAGTTAGCAACCAATTTTCCACCAATTAGGAGAGATGGTGGTCTTTGGAGGAAATGACAAACGGCTCCACCACAGGGAGCTGGGACTGGAAGAGGCCTGATCCTGCAGCACCTGGGAACCAAAACCTGGGGAAGTGGGCAGGGCTGCTGGACCCCTCCCCAACCTGGTGCTTCCTCCTCCAGGTCTGCCTTGCATAGCATCTGTGGGAGAAAACTTCCTTCTGGGACCTCCATGGGCCCTCCTCTCAATGATCCTGTTAAACAACAAATCCTTCCCTGCCTTCTCTCCTCCAGGGCCAGCCTGACAGGTCCTTCTGCTGACTCTCTCCCCAGGGCCCAGGACAGTCAGGAAATTCCTCCAAGACTGTCCATGTGGTGACCTAATAAGCTTTAGAGTTCGACAATTGTGTCTTAAAAATCCTGAATTTGTCTTTTTCTAGTTGTGTGGGATCTTGGGCAAAACACCTAACTTCTCTGGGTCTCAGTTTCCTCGTTTGTAAAATGGAGTTAGTAATAGTTATAGGGATTAAGTGAAGTAATGTAGGCAAAGTACATTATACCATACATTGCCATGCTCAATAAGTGAGAACTACTATTATTCCCACTATTATTTTCATAAAGAATAATATTAACTATCAATATTAATGACAGAAGTGCGTCCAGCCTTGGGCTAAACTCTATGAGGATCGCGACATGTGACTATCCTCTGGTTCAATGCCATGACCCACCTCCCACCTTGCCTTGCCATCTGGCCTTGCATCTTTCCAGCTCAGCCATTGGAGACCCTTGCTGAAATACAGATGTGACTTTACCCATGTTGCTGCTTCCTCTGAAAGGGAACCATGTGAGAAGATGACGAGACAATGAGGAACTGCAGACGTTCTGCAGACTCGTTGAGAGATGTGTAAGTGAACTTTGTTACGTGTTGCACATCCCACCACCTCAGTGGGTGCCCCTTATGATGAGGACTAGTCCCATCTTCCATTGGGAGCACCTCAGCCACCTCACTTCCTTTCTTGTCCCTCTTTAATCTTGGTTATATCAACTTCTGAAATCCAGCCCCAAAGCTCCCTTTCCAGCCTTATACGTACGTAAAGGTGCACATGTGCACACCAGGCACATACACAGGGGGACACACACACACACACACATACACATGCTCACTACTGGAACCACTTGTTGCCAGTGGTCTCCAGGACTTGAGATCCAGAGAAGCTCACCTGTCAGAAGAACATGGTCCTGGGCACATAAATATATGAAGGGTGGGCTGGGGTTGTGGCTTAGTGGTAGAGTGCTTACCTAGCATGCGTGAGGTCCTGGGTTCAATCCTCAGCACCACATAAAAGATACATAAATCAAATAAAGGCATTGTCTGCTAGACCTCGCCAGTCACACATATCACGTCACCACTCTCAGGCATTAGTATATAGGCCAAATCAAGCAATATTCCCTGGTGGCCGGGGCAGAACTAGGACCAGTGAGGGCTGATTGAGGGAGGCAGATCTGGGCTGTTTTCAAGAACTTTTCCTGTGACCCAGCAAACTCAGGAGGCTGAGATAAAACTGCAAGTTCAAGCTCTCGGTTCAATCCCCAGTACAAGAAATAAATAAATAAATAAATAAATAAATAAATAAATAAATGGAAAGAAACAACCTAGCAGGTACTGTCAAAAAGATCTGAGACAGATACCAAACAGCCAGTGTCAGACTGACCTTTGAGACCTTAAGATGTGACTATCATTTGTTTTGTTTCAGTCTAGGATTCTGTGAATCTTAAGATTCCACACTGCTAAGTATTATTTTATTTATTACTTCATGATCTTAAGGCATTTTCAATTCAGTGGCTCAAAAATGCTAAGTTTTTTTTCATTCCTTGACATGGGAACCTGAGCTACTTAGAAGTTTAAAATTATCTGAGACATGGTCATCTGTGTGTATTTATTTTAAAGATGTGTTGAGCCCATACTTTGTGTGGGATGCTTTATATATTTATCTCATGGACTCTTCACAGTGTACCTGTAAGTTGCTGACTATAATTATTCCTATTTTTCAATTGAAGATTTTGAGGCACAGAGTGGTGAAGTGACTTTCTTGATATCACTCAAGTAGCACACAGTGGTCCCTTAACCAAGAACTCCCTGTGCTGTAAGGAATAATATCTTGGAGGATGGAGGTGCCCTGGCCAGCCCCAAGCCGGACTAAGAAGCCTCTGAGATTCTTCTCAGTCGACTCCCCTGGGGTCCCCTCTGAGTCCCAGCCCCAAGTTGGTGAGCTGTGCCTCTCCCTTCCTCTTCCCACCTTTCCAAGGGGTGTTCCTTCCTAGCCTCAGGTCCTGATTCCCCAGGCAAAGCCAGCCACATTCTTCGGGCTGGAGTCCAAGTTTATTTAAGAAGAGGAAAATGTTATTATGGAGATTACAAGAGCTTCATGAAACAGAGCATCGCTGTATCAATGCCGGACCGCAAGAATGCTCATCAACTGCAACGCTTCCTGTTGGGAGCCTTTTAAGCTATGCCTGAAGCTGGCAGGCACTGGGGCGCGGGAGTGAGTCCAAGCCACTGGGTGACATTGCCTCTCCTCTACTCCCTGCCCTGGGAGCCCATGGAGTAGACCAGAAGGTCTCCTCCCTGCTTCCTTATGCCCTACAGTCCTAAACAAGTCAGGCTGCACAGTTTCCCATTCTCAAAAGTGGAGCTGTGGGTGGGCTGTGTGTGTGCGTGTGCGTGTGCATGTGTGTGTGTGTGTGTTCATTCACACATGTACATGCACGTGACCAGGAGTAGTGAGCAGAGCAGAGGAAGCTGTGCTGCTTCTCTCCCCAGACCCAGGGAGGATCTAGGTCTCTCGTGAGGAGAGGAAAGGGACTGCTTTCTTTACTTCTCAAGGCTATGAAGAGAGGAGGCCACGTCCTTAGTTCTTTTTATCTCCCTTTCTAAAAATTATTTTTTAATGAAGAAGAAAAGAAAATCCTTAAAGTGAAATACCTGGGACCAGGAGCAGCCAGGAGTCTGGCTCCTCCTGGGTAATTATCTGGCTTTTACTACCCCTCTTCCCAGCGCTTGTAATTAGCAGGGAAATTAAGATGCTGTCATCCTACCTCCCAGCTTCTCTCTACTTCCCAGAGGCCTGGGGAGAGGCCCTGCAAGAGGGACAGGATCTGTGCAGCAAGTGGAATGGGGACTAGATATCCAAATGGACTTGAGCCCTGGACAGAAGAACAGCAGAGCATCCTCTGCAGAGTATTTCCTACCCCTCCACCCACACGGTGTCTCTTCCCTGGGCCTCTGGAGCCTGTGCCGTCTCATGCCTCTCCCTAGGGAATGCTAACCTGGCTTGACAGTGTATTCCAGTGGGTCTCATTGCCTTTGCTACCTCATCACAAGTGCCTCCTTCCTGCCTTCCTCTGTGCTGGACGCAGAGGACAGAGCTGAGGTAGATCCACCTGGAATTACTATTGCCCCCAGGAAAAAGATAAGAAATCAAAGTGGACACACATAAGGTCAAAAGTCACAAGAGCTATGGGAGGCAGGGCCAGCTGCACATTTGGGTAATGGCTAGTAGAAAATAAAAATTTAGGAGCCCTTGTTCAAACATTGTTAGTAATTTAGGGGTTGAGGGTGTAGGTTCAATTCCTAACACTGCGAAAAAACTGTTAATTTAGAGATAACAACAACAGAGCATTAAGCCAAGAGCTGGGCCCTGTGCAACTGTACAGACTGAATGCTCTGGAAGTGGCCCTGGAAGGAGGGCAGTGTGGGCCTTGTCAGTTAAGGAATAGTTCTTGGAGGAAGTGGCATTCCAATTGGTCTAATTCAAATGGTTCGTGTTGTTTAACAGTTAGGGTCTCCTTTGCCTATCTGACCAGTTTTCTCATCCTTCAAGACTCTTCCCGTGCTCTCTCATTCAGGAATGCTTCCCTACCAACCCCAGGCTGGGTTGTGGATCCTCATAGCCCACTCCCTACTTCTCCATCCCCACCTCCAGGACCTGTTCACTACATTACAACGTAACCATTTAGGACTCTGCCTTTCCCACTAGCCCGTGTGCACCCCAAGGACAAGTTCTGCATTTTACCCAATTATATTCTTAGAGAGCCTGGGCAAGGGAGGTGCCCAGCAAGGGTCACCTGAAGGCAGGAGCACACCTCCAGGAAGCAGCTTGTACTAAGGTGTCCTTTGGCACGTAGGAAACTTGAAGGTGAATCTTTACCTATAAGACTGGAAAGTTAAGTTGAAATTCAACCACAGAGGCCAGTAAATGACAGGCCCAGGGAAGGAAGGGTTATTCTCTAAGAAGGCTTGAGTTTTTCAAGATCATTTTAGCTGCTATGTGGAGGACAGACTGCAGTGAATGGTGGGTATAATGGGAAGGAGGCAGGTAAGCTCAGCAGAGTGTCAGAACGCTGTAACCACAATCCAAGCAGAAGGTTAGGGTGGTTGGGATCAGACAATAGTCATGGGAATGGAGAGAAAGATGTGAGCTTTGAAGTCTCCACCACCCCGGTGGCAGCAATACTGGGTCACCATCCGGCTATTCCAATTATTCACAGAAATCAATTTCATTCCATGGAGGCCGAGATAAAACTCTTGTTGCCAGCAGACGGTAATGGATGGCAAGCTTAGAGTGAGGAGATAAGAGGGGGCCCAGAGTGTGGGTGATCAGGTGGGGCTTTGCAGACTGGGGGAGGAGCAGTAAGAGGTTATCAAAACATCCCTTCAAATAGCAAAGGCTCAGAGCCAACCTGCTCAGCTGTGGACTGTGGAGAGACAAGCAGGCTCATCCTTAGGCCTGGAACTGTGAGACCCAGATCTGGCTGTCCTTGGGCATTCTTCCCAGAAGTAGGGGAAACTGGACCAGTCTTACTGCCTGGAGACCTCTACAGAGGTCTGGTGCCTTCAGCTGGGGGTGGGAATACAAAGGGCAATGACATGAAACAGACAGGGGTGCCCTCAGGAGCCCCTGCCAACCCTAACTTTGTAGGACCATAAGTCCATGACTCACCATAGTGACATTTTGCCTGTAGGACTGGGAAAAGAATGGCCCTTTATCCAGCACTGGGAAGACAGTGTGAGAGATAGAGTGCTGCCTGCCTTGTCTCATCTGAGCAGGACCAGAAAGGCTGTGGTGGGAAGGATCCACAGAGCAGCCCTGCTCCTGAGACATAGGACAGGAGGCCAGTGTGACAGAGGTCTGAGAGACACTGGGGCTTCCTTGAGGAAGGAAGGAAGGAAAGGAAAGGGAAGTTGGGGACCACAAGTCAGCAATCAGAGAGTGAAGCAGAGACTGTGTAGTAAGTAACCAGTTCCTACAGAGCTCCTGCCACGGTGCTGGGGACCATCCTCAGTGTTTCATATGATTAACTAGTGCCTGCCTCTCCAAAACCCTCCTTTACAGAGAGACCCAGGCACTGAATTGACTAAACTTTCCCAGAGTTTCACAGCTCAAGAGGGCAGGCTAGCATTTGGACCAGGGAGTCTGATTTCATTTTCTCATGGCACTGAGGTGACCCACTTGCAAAGAGCTTGCTAGCAGGTAGAGACCATGCCTCTCCTAGATCCTTGCACCTTCAACTTGGGCTCTCCCTGCCTGCCAGCAGGTTATGCTAACTAGCTGTGCTGGTGTATCCCCAAGGGAGGGCGGAATGGAGGGGCCACCCACCCCAACAGCTTTTCCTCACAAGTGTGGGTAGAGGCAGCCGGAGGTTGGCCCAGGAGGCCCCATCTGCCGACACTCAGAGCTGGGAGGAGATAGCACTTTTTATCTCTGCAGAGAGTTCAAGAGTTTATTCCCACCCTGGGTAGTGGGGAGCCTGGTGCCCATTCTAGGAGGGTGTCCAGTGATAGGACAGATGGAGTATACTTCCTCCCCTTCCCCTCTAGCACGTGGTCCTCTCCACACCCTACTGTCACCAAAGGCCAGCAGGAAACATCTTGGACAGAGCCCTCCCACACAGGCGCTGGGTCTAGTGGAAAATAACCGAGCCGCAGCTCAGTGCTCCAAACAACTGAGAAGCCAGCCTGGTCACTAGGAAGATCACAGCTCTGGAGTCCGGACCCCAGTGAGGTTGCCATCCTGGCTTCACCACCTTCTAACCATGTGACCTCAGACTGTGCATCACTCCTCTGAACCTCAGTCTAGACCGAATTATGATTCCTACCTTACAAGACAAGGCATTCAGTCACCTGGCTCATAATCTGGTCTCTAGCTGGGGATCTGAAATGACCCCTCCTTTCCCATCTGTGCCACATGAATTTGACTCCATGGGTGAAACAAAGTCTCTTCCAAACCCCCAAAATAGAACAAGTGAGCTGTCCATACCTTAGCATTCCCCAGTGCTCCCCCCATTCTGCAGAGGGTGGAGCACACCCCTTAATCTGGTATCGAGGGCCTCCTAATTACGCAACTCCAGTCCCCCAGGTGACTTGTGCCACTGGAACAAAGTAGGCCCTATCTTCATCCCTGGGTGCATCCTTCAAGGCCCAGATCATCCTCTGCCTCTTCTCTGAAACCACCCCCAGATCCCCAAGGGAGGATGAATCACTCCTTCCATGGGGTTCATACAACACTGAGCTCATCCTGCTTTGTGTTATGGGTATAGATTCATGTATCTGCCTCCCCAACAGACCAGGTGCTACTGCTGGGCAGTGATGGGAACCCCATCTTCTTACAAAATGCCTGGCACACATTAATAAAGGTTGATTAATTAATACATTAATCCAATCAAGCATCCTGGAATGGCAGTATCCTGGAGCTAGAAAGTCCTTACTGCTCACCAATTTAGAGATAAAGAGGCCTGGGAGCAGGGTCTTAGGGAGAGCAGGGACAGCAGATAGAGAAAGACAGACCCAGGGTTGCATGATGAGATAACACAGGAGGAGGGGCTAGAACTCGTGCCTTCACTACAGAATAAAGCATGGAGTCGTCATTTCTTCTTTACAGTCGGATAGATCAAGACCCACCATGGCTCTCCATTGCCCTCTAGGTGAAGTTCAAATTGATTATTTCTAGTTCCGTTCCATTGTGATGTGGTCCCCATCAGCCTGTCCAACCTCATGTCCTAGTACTCCATCCTCCAGCCACCCCGGAACGCAGACTAGGCCCTGCCCCTCTGCTTCCCAGCCCTTCTCTCTGCCCAGAGCTCACTACTCTTTGCCTAGGACATTCACTATTTCTTCTCCTAACCAAATCTGATGATCAATAGGTATAATTTCAGGTGCCATATCCCCTGAAATGACTCCCTTGCCCCCTCTTCTTTGTCCCCATAGTCCAGCCTGTTTCCATCTGTCAACTAAGGCTATGGTTTCTCTCCTGTGAGACTGAGAGTTCACCAGGTCAGAGACTGTTAACTTCGTGTCCTTCATGCCCAGCACAAGGCCCAAAAGGAATGAAAATGAGTGAAATGTACAGACAGGAATTACTGACCGCAGGCAGGGATATTATTGATCCCAAACTAAGTCCAAGCCCCGTGCCAGCAGAAGGCCTGAGTTGGGAGGAGGCGGAGGGAAGGGCATGTGTTAGGGCAACCAGCAGAACAGAGCCGAGAGAACGTTGGCAGGAAGGAGACTGTTCCATGTGACTGGGGAAACAATACCCAGTTTATTTACCTGAGCCTCCTAGCTTTTTCTGGGTCCTGTGACCTTTGTTATTTCTGGCAAACCTTTGAATCACAGAGGAAGCATTCGGGAGGAAGAAAACCCTTGGAAAAATGTCAGCCGACACTTGGGCCTAAGTCAGCCTTCACCATCCCACACTCCCGGGCTCTGCCAGCCCCAAGAGAGCTGCTGCTCTTTAAGCCAGGTTTGAAGGACAGCCTCGAGTTTGCCAGATGGGGAAGTGGGGGCCAGCAGAGGCAGGAGGGGCTGCGTGTGCAAAAGCTGGAGGCTGGAGAGGTGGCAGTGAGGGGTTCAGGGACAGGAAAAGATGAGTGAGCCAGAGTTTGATGGCAAAAGACTTGGAATTCCATGCAGAAAACGGCATGCAAGCTGTGCATGACTGCGTGAATGCAGGGGCCAGGCTGAGTGGCACCTCAGGGAGCTACAGGCCAGCAGGGAGAGAAGGTGGGAGCCACTCAGGACCCACCATCGAGAAGGATGGACAAGCCTGTCCTGACAGGGATGATTCTCCTGGGACACGGGCAGGGCAAGGGCAGCAGCTAGAAACTATGGAAATGGATAGTGCCTCTTTCTTTCTCCTTCTTTTTCTCACTTTCTTTTTACCCTCTTATACCTTCCCCCCAACCCTTTCATTATTTCTTCCATCATTTCTCTTCTCCTTTCCTTCATTTTTTCTTTCCTTTTTCTTTGCTCACTCATTTTTCCATTCAATTAAATAAATAATCATTAAAGAGCTCCCACACAGCGACACTCACATGAGTTGAGGGATCTCGATGGGGCCTCCGCCTGCATAAATGTTGTGGTCTACTTAGGAAAGAGACATGAAACATTTGATCACATCACATACATGTGTACACACAACCCATAAACCTGTGAAGGACTACCAAAAAAATGCAAAAGAGAGAGGGAAACATTAAACATAAGCACTGTGAGAAGACAGACCTGGAGCTGGTCAAGCAAAGTGTGAAGGGCAGCATTTAGGAAGAAGAAGAGTCCTTGTGAAGGCCCAAAGTGGGAGGAGCTTCAACTGTTCAAGAAAAGCAACAAATGAATAAGGGAACAGAAGGCCAGAGCAAGGGGACTCTCATACATTGCTGGTGGGACTGCAGATTGGTGCAACAACTATGCAAAGCAGTATGGAGATTCCTCAGAAAACTTGGAATGGTAACACCATTTGAGCCAGTTATCCCACTCCTCAGCATATACCCAAAGGAATTAAAATCAGCATACTACAGTGACACAGCCATATCAATATTTATAGCAGTTCAATTCACAATAGCTAAGCTATGGAACCAACCTAGATGCACTTTAATAGAAAAATGGATAAATAAAATGCGGTATATATACACAACAGAATATTGCTCAGCCATAAAGAAGAATGACTTTATGGAATTTGCTACTAAATGAATGGAACTGGAAACTATCATGCTAAGTGAAATCAGCCAATCCCAAAACACAAAGATCAAATATTCTTTCTGATATGTGGAAACTAACCCACAATAGGGGGTGGAGGGACAGGGAGTAAGAATAGAAGTCCAGTGGCTTAGACAAAGGAAAATAAAGGGAAGGGAGGGGGAATAGGATTCGGAAAAACAGTCGAATGACTCAACTTCCCTATGTTCATATATGAATGCACCACAGTGAATCTTAACACCATGTACAACCACATGATTGGGATCCTAATTAGAATAAGATATACTCCATGTCTGCAAAAATATGTCATATAGACTCTACTGTCATGTATAACTAAAAAGAACAAATAAAAAAGGAAAAAGAAGAAAGAGGCCAGATCAGCTGCATACATGCATGAGCACCCCACCATGGGGAGTAACTCAAGGAGAGACAAAGCACTGCTCAGGGTTCAAGCAGAGAAGCACAGCTGCTAGGAACGATGGGAATAATAAGGAGCTTATTACAGGGTGTGATTTAACACTCTGAGGCTGCTGTCTCTGGGTGGGATGCTGAGGCCAGGAGTCTATAGGGCAGACAGAGAGAAATGATGAGTATGAGGATAGAATCCTGAAGGTCACACTACCTTCAGGCTCCAACTGGGTTGCACGGGTGGCTGCAGGAGGAGGGAAGCCTTTCATCACACTGGATATGCCCTGGGCCAGGAAGAGAAGCCCAAGGAAATATGTCAGGAGATGGAGGAATTGTAGGCCTGGCCACTGCCCCACACCAACATGCTCAACTGCACCAGTGGAAGGGAGCGGGCTGCTCTTGCACTTCTCTCTTCCAAAATTCTTATAAGTGTCTCAGGCACCTCTTTCACACCTAGAACTTTGCAGTGAAGAGAATTCCAGGAGAAATAGTTCCAACATAACTAACTCAACATACTATAGTCCACCATAGATAGGCAGGAGCTAGATTATCCTGGGCCTTGTTGGGTATGGATGCTCTTTTAAGAGCGCCCAGGTTGGTGTTATCCAACAAGATTTGGGGTCTGAAGATCAGGATTACATCATGAATGCAAGATGCATTTGACCTTAAATAGCATGTAGGGGTTATCTGTGAATGTGCTGAGGTCTACTGAGGGAGAGAAACCCTGGCACTACCAAGGAACTGCAAGGCATATCTAATTTTCATTTTAGAAAGATCTTTCTGCCTTTCTGGTGGTCATTTAGAGGGTGATACCAGGAGCAGAGGAACCAGAGAAGTGGACTTGCAACCAACTACAACCTTTAAGCAACTAAAACATTAAGTGTCTCTGCCATAGATGGTGATTATATTGACCAGATGGGCAAAATTATTTAATTTATGATTATTTAATTCAGTAATCAGTAGTTCTGATTACTGCTAGGACATCATGGGTGGCAAATGAGCAAAACCCACTTCCAAAGCTATGTGTCAGGGAGCTAAAGTACCTGAATGAAACCCCTCCAATTCCATACCAGTGCCTTTATGCCTATTTTTTAATGGATGCAATAAATTTAATTGCTTAAAAGATGCAGTTAATTTGAAAAACAAAACCATTCAGAATACAGGGTCCATAGGAAACCAAGATCCTGCTGATTCCACCTCCTCCAAATCTTACAAATCCATCAATTAATTTCCCCAGTCCATCCATCATCGTCCTTCATCTGGTTCCCTGAGGCTGTTTCCCACCCCTTTTCCAAGCTCTCTCCCTCTCAGTTGTCTTCCCCACCAAATAGCAGCCATCTTTTCCAAGAACAAAGCTGATCCTTCCACTCCAGTTAAAATTCTTCACTGATTCCCCCCACCTCCAGGACCTTCTTTCACAATGTCCCAGACTGATCCTGATCCTGGCTCAGTTGTCTGCAGCCCCCCGTTACTCACCTCACTCACCTCTGGCTCCTCCTGCCCTTTGTTCTTCACCAGCCATTCACACTCCAGGTCACACTCAAGAGACAGCACCTTCCACCTCAGAATGGGCCTAGATGCCTTCCCACTTCAAGCTTTTGCAGTCATTCCTCCTTCTCTCTGGAATCCCACATACCCTCTTTCCATCCCTGGTTTAGCAAAACCCTACTTAGCCTTACAGTCCTTGCCTGGCCCCTCCACAACCCTCTGCGGGCTCCTGTCAACCACTCTGACCTATCATTGCCTTCTTTCTGTGTCTCTTTCTCCCTCAACAAGACAAAGGCCATGTCTTTCTTATTTACTGCTGTGCATTTGTTCCCAACACAAAGCCTATTCATGTGGTAGGAGCTCAAAAAAGAAGTGCTTACTAATAATTGCAGCATTCTTGAAGACTGCTGTGGATTTTATATGGTCTCCCACGAGTTCATAGGCTAGAGTCTTGGCACATGAGTGGCCTCTAAAGTGGCAATTTTGAGGTTGTGGGACCTTTAAAGGGTGGGGCTTAGTGGAAGGTAATTAGACCATGGGATCATTCTCAGAAGAAATTAATATGGTTCTCCTGGGGCCCCAGTTAATTCTCATGAGGGCATGACATTATTAAGTAGTCTCCCCAAACACTTGATCCCTTCTGCCCACAGCCATTTCTCTACCACTTTATGATGCTGCGAGGACCCCCTTGCCAAGATGCCTGCACCGTGCTGTTTGGACTCACCAGCACCAGAATCGTGATCCAAATAAAACTCTTTACCTTATAAAGTACCCGGTTTCCAATATTTTGTCATAGCACCACAACACAATAATATAGAGACCTTGGAGGAGAAGATTTTTGGAACCTTTGGACCAGTCTCGATGACAGTCAGAGAAAGGCCTGATTTTCTATTCGCTCCTATGAAGTCTGTATTGCAAGAGGAAGGCTCCATCTATATCCCAGGCCCATCCCAAAGGCAGCTCTTTCCTCCTCCTTCTTGCAGGAGGACTGATGGTTTGCTTCCCCCCAAGCAGTGCAGAGATGCAGGATATGTTCCCACCAGACCCTGGTACAGAGGCCACACTGCTGTGCGGTTGTCTATCTTCACCGCCCAGTCACTCAGTTTAGAACAATCTGCATGGCCAGGAAGGCCAGTCCCACCTGGCAGGGCCCACTCTTCACAGGATGTCAGGGGCCTGCTTCACTTGCTCTGGAGGAGGGTCTGGGTCTAACGCCCCTCTCCCAACCTCCCTCCCCATCTGCTGCAGCCAGACAGAGCCCCAGCCAGGCCTGGAGCCAGAGAGATAAGAAGATTCAGTCACTCACTTTCAATTTCCCACAAACTTGACATCCACTTCCTGGGGCAGAAAAAAAAAAAGCAAATCACCTTCCACTCTTGAGATACCAGAAAATCACAGTGTCTCAGGGCTGAGGGGAACCAAAGACAGCACCCAGCCAGAGCACCCTTCCTATCCTCTGCTCCCACCAGTTGAGTCATTGGGGCAACTGAGGCACAGAGACAGGTGGGAATTTGATCAAACTCACCAGGAAAGCCAGTAAGAGAGCTGGGGCCATAAACCCAGTTCTGCTTCGTGGCTTCACTTTCCAAGCCCCAAGCTGAATAAATACCTGAGAATTCACATCTGCCAGTGGGGGGAGGGGGTCCTCAGCAATCTCCTTCTGCTGGCACATCTAGAAGCTCAGTCCCTCAAGGCAATCTGGACGCTCTTAGTGTTAGAAAGGGCTTCCCTACCCTGAATCTGAACCTGCCTCAGTGCCCTCTGCAAACTCATCCAGAACTCACAGGCCTGGAATGCTCCTGGAGAGATTAATGTAGAAGAAAAAAAAAAAAAAAAAAAAGAGAATGCTCTGTTCCTCAGAATTTTCTGGGACTGAGGGGAGCGAACATCCATCTTCCTCCTGCCAAAGGAGCTGTGGACTGGAGTGGGAGAGAAGCTAGTGGGTATTCTCAGAAGGCTATGCTGAGACCCCAAGTCAGGAGCTTGGAGGAGGCAGGTTGGGAGGTCTTTCTATGGGGCAGCTTCTAAAGTTGGCAGAACCTGTGATCCCTCCTCTAGGACACCTCACATCTTCAGTAAAATAACAATGCTCAGAAAAATCCCCAGGGCAGTTAAAATTTTGTGGGAAAAGGAAAAATGCAAAGTTTTACATCTGAGTCTGATGATTAGACATGTCAGAGATGGGCTACAGATCCTCACGAGCGGAGACAGGGACATATGAGAAGCAATTACAGAACAACCAAGCTGTCTCTGGTTCAGACCAAATCTTACCAACTGTCCGTAGGAGCATGGAATCCCCGAAGGACACATGGATGACACACAAAGATAGTGGCATTCATGCATCTCCTATTCCTTCATGGGACAGAAATTGATGAATGCCTACTATGTGCATAACGCACTGGGAACTGTTGTGAATAGACAAGAGATGCTATCTTGTATACTCTGCCCTATACATTAGTTAGTATCTCTTAAATGAGCATCACATCTCCCCAAAGAGTTTGCAAGTTCCTTGGGGGTTGGAGCTTATATTGGCCACCTTCCTGATCCCCAACACCTGTCCTCAGCTCTTCACCACAATAAACACATACCCTTCCTATTAAGTCTCTAGAAATCTCCTTAGGGATGCACTGGCAGGTACAACTTCATCTGCCACATTCACTGCCCCGTCATTCAGTTTAGAACAATCAAGGCCCCATTCTTATGTGCTCTTGACCCAGTGGAATCAAACAGACTCAGAAGGATCAGTCTGAGTTCATCAGATCTATCCCTCTGCCTCTGGACCAGCCTGTAACCTGAGCTAGATGAATGTGAGGGGCTGGTACAAGGTAAGAACAAAAGTCTGGGAGTCAGAAAACCTGAGTTGGACTGGACTCCACCACTAATCACTAACCAAGGATAACAGTAATGACCAGTCAGGCGTGGTGGCACTTACTTATAATCCCAGCAGCTCAGGAAGATTGTGAGTTCAAAGCCAGCCTCAGCAACTTAGTGAGGCCCTAAGCAACTCACTGAGACCCTGTCTCCAAATAAAATACAATAAAAAGGTCTGGGGATGTGGCTCAGTGGTTGAGTGCTCCTTGGTTCAATCTCCAGTACCAAAAAAAAAAAAAAGAAAAAAAAATAATGACCACTGGCAGTAATTTGAAAACTCTTTCTCTCGTTTGATCCTCTCAACAACCTATGAATCAGGCGAGGAGGTTTCTGTTATCCCTGTTTGAAAGAGGAGAGCCCTGAGGCTTGGAGAAGTCAAGTGGTATGCCCAAGTTTACCAAGAGCATGAGGGTGGTGCCAGGATTTGAGACCACGTCTCCCCGGACCTGAAGGCTTCCTTCTCCTGTCCAATGTCCCTAGGGCACACACTCCAGATGCTGCCGTGTTATGTCCAACTGACAGGACACCAGAACAGAGCTGATTCATAAACTGGTGGCTGGAGCCTCCCTGCATCCTCAGCCTGATGGATTAGCTGGCTCTTCCCACTGCCAGCATCACTGGCTAGCAACCAAAAAGAGGACAAGAAGGCCAGAAGGAGGTTGGGGGTGGGCAGGAGAAACAGAGCAGAGGCAGATGAGAAGGTCTCAGAGCATCCATCACCAGGCCAATTCGCCCTGGGATCTCTGCCGCTGTCTGATCTGCCCATGAACTAAGTTCCCATCCAAAAGTTCATTCCCCCCGACAACCTGTCAGTCACTCCCCAGGGTGAGCTCCTTCCCAGACTCTGCAGGCTATGGGGCCTGGTAGGCCCCAAGTAAATGGGCCAGCATGTCTCTGGAGTCTGACAGGAAAGAGAAGCAGATACTCAGACACCGACGACAGACAGACCCACATCTAAACTGGAGGAATTGGCCAAGTCTGCTCAGGTTTTTTGAGTTGATTCTTGGATCCCTGTGTCCCAACCCCAAATTCCAGTCTCCTCTCGAAGCCTTCATGTGGTACTGGGTCTGTGAGATGTAACTGCCAGTGGGCATCTCTTCCTCCCCTAACCCTCACCCTCACCTCAGTGTGAGTCAGGAGAGCCTGCCCTCACCTCCTGGCTCGGCCTAGTTGGCTGGACCTGGGTGGGCCACACATTCTGCCCTGTCATATCCTGTTGGTCCAAGACCACTCAGGACCTACAAGAAAGGAGGAAGGAAGGCACAGAGTCCAACAGGGGTGGGTGGGGTCATGCTGCAGAGGTCAAATTCAAGAGAAGGGTGACCACTGCAATTGATCTGCCCACTCAGTCCCCTGGGGAACTGGTGTGTGTGGGGAGCTGTCATGTGGTGTTGTGGTATCAGGTCCATTTCACAATTCACTGATGCCTAGTCAGTGCCAGATACTATGGTGGGCAGCTGGGCTGCTGGTCAGAGATACAAATGAAATATGGTCCCAGCTCCTGAAGGGCTTCTTGATAGTGGGAACAACAAGCCAATAAACAATCAGAACCCATTGTGATAAATGGCTCCCGAGGGGTTGAGGAAGTCCAGGGAAGAAAAACACCTAAAGAAGAGGCAACTCAGCCTGGTAGAAAGAGCTGAACCCCCAACCCAGAGCTGAATTCATATCACACCCAGCCACTGTTCACTAGACCTGCAAGCTGGGGTGAAAATGTCACCCATCTCTCCTCATAGGCCTGAGAGTTGTTATTGTAGGTACTTACTGGAATGCCTTGTGGAGACCCACTTGGAAACCTCCTTGGAGAGGCAGTGCTCCAGGAAGGATGCAGCTGCCCATTGCTCAGGCAATGGGAAGGCATCTGACCACTAGGAAGATGCGCTAAGGGGACTCTAGCCAAGTCCAGCAACACCTCTCCTGAGCAGTATCTCCTGTTCCCACCTACCCTATGGATTGTTCTTGTCTGTCTCTGCCATGAGTCTCTGAGCTGCTCCTGAAGGCTGGGGCCCATTTCTTTCACCATGGCGTCCACGGCGCCTGTTACCCATGGCACTCAGTGAATATACGCAGGAGGAATTAACATATGGTGAAAAATTGAAGAAATGGAATAGAAAGAGGAGAAACAGAAGGGAATTGATGTTTATAGCCCCACAGTGTATCAGGCATTAGTCTCAGTCATTCTGTATTATCATGTTTAATTCCCCCAAAGACTGCCACATACGGTATTCTCTCCATTTTACAGACCAGGAAATGGAGGCTCATTGAGGATCCATAACTTGCCAGAGATTCAGCAGCAGGAAGGTAGCAGTCTGTGATTCCTGGATTCCATGATTCCACATCCCATTTGTAGATCCACAAGGCCCTTTTCATCATTCTGGGCTCCTTCCAATTGGCCTAAGGATATTTGGCTAGAGCTCAGGACCCAGAGGGCAGCCCCTCCCCACGACTGAGCTACCCTCAGGCCAGCTGTGCAAACAAACTCCAGCTGGGAGGTTCCAAAGAGGATGGGGGAGGGTCTGACAGGTCTGGCAGGTCAGGGTGAGCTGGGCTTTCTGAGAATAGCTCCCACCCCAAGGTGGTTTAAGGTACATCCTTCTGCAGAATCAGGAGAGGGACTGTGATCTCAGCCAGCAATCTGACTCTAAAAATAATCCCACCCTCCCTTCCTGCCCCCATCCTGTGCAGCAGGGCCCCTACCTGGTCAGCTCTACACTGACCTGACTTAACACAAATCCAGGTATCTTTTAGCAAGTCTCAGATGTGAGTGACATTAGAGCTTAGGCACTTCCCACTGCACCACCATGTCCCTAGGTGTCACCGGCAGGCCTGAATGCCTGGGAATCCCATTGGCCTGCTCCCTCTGCCTGTCTGCACCCTTTCTCTCCATCCTGTCTGTGGCCCAGAGTTCCACCTTTCACACCACTAGCTTCATCACCCTCTTTCCTCCCTCCAGGGCCAAATGCAAGGCCAGAGTCTCTGTAGATGTTGTTACCCTAAAGGGTCCTGTCACCAGTTCTGTGGAAATCCCAAGCAAGGAGAGGGAGCTAGAGAAAAGACTGCCCTTCAAAAAGTATGATGCGGTACGCCCACTACCCAGCATCCCCCATCGAAACTTCCCAGCTTGGGTTTCATTAGTTGAGTGATTTTTATTTCCTGAAGGACCAGATAATCCCCATCTAGGAGGAAATGGGCATAAGGCTGATGCATTCACATTAGCACAAACACAAGCATCTACCCACCCACCCAGCAACATGAGGCATTTTCAAGCCTCATCCGCACTTGGCTCTCTGACAAGCCAACAAGTCTTGCACATACCACCCAAAGAGACGGGGATCCACCCTGCCCAAGGGCTGACACCAGCATAAAGGGAAGCATAACCTTTATGTCAGGGGATGCCCACCCCTCCCAGGAAGCTGTCTCAAAACTTTCCACTTGGAGATCAGGCCCTAGGAATCAGGGAAGCATCTGGGTGAGCAGGAAGGGACTTCCCAGCTCAGGAAAACCCACCCCATCCCTCCTAGGGCTGAAATGGGGGAGGCAGCCAGTCCAAAGCAGACCCTAGAATTCACAACAATCTCATCAACCATTTTGCAGATACTTAATGCTCATTGGCTGTATGTAAAACCCTTGGGAGGAAGCTAGGTACGACAAAGGAACCAAAGTCTGGGGTCAGGAAACTCTGGACTTGACACTTCCCTCCTCATGTCAGATGAAGATCCCACAAACATTTCCCACACATCAACTGTGTAGCTGTGCTCACATCAGATATTTCATTTGGTTCAATTCTCTAGGGACCCAGAGATCATTTGTCATTTATCCAAGGTGCATCACTACTACCTCCATTTGTTTATATGTAAAATGGGTTCATAGCAGTCCCTACCTTATAGGGTTAGTGTGTGGATAAATGAGTTAATTCATGTTAAACTATCAAAACAGTTCCTGACACAAAATAGTTAATAAAATAGTTAATAAAAGTTAACTAGTAGTTGAAGCTTTTGTTATTAAATCTATTTATAGGAAGAAGAGCAGATACTGAATTCAAATAACTTGAATATCATTTTTCCCTTACAACACCAAGCCTCTCTTCTTTTTTTTTTTTTTTTTTTTTTTGGCATATATTTCTGTAAAACAGTTACTGATGTCAATTCTATCCTAGGAGCAAAAGGAAATGTGAGCAGTTCTGGATCCAGTGTTCAAAACCCCCCACAAACAGGCCCCATCTCCCATCCTAGTTTCATCTCTCTTTCCCCCCTTAAGCAAACACTCTCCTCAGTCACAAGGAACAATAACCACTTCCCCACCAAGCTCACCCCTGGTTGTCCTGCCTCCGGGTCTTTGTTCAGACTCAAAGCTTTTAATCTCTGTTTCTGTGGGCTCTGGAATTCCAGCAGTAGTACCCAGGGGTCCTACTGCTGAGACAGGTCTGTAGATCTGTGAGATATAATAGAGATCAGGTGGCTTTCCAGTCAGAGCTGTGGCACCAGATCCCAGCTATGCCACTTTGGCTATGTGACCTGTAACAAATTCTGTAATTCCCTGAACCCAAGTGTGCTTATGTGAAAGTGCACATAATAATCCTTACGTAGATTATATTAAATGCAAGACTGTACAAAAAGTACACTTGCCTTTCCAGCTTGATTCACACACAGAATACATTAAAATGATAGGATTTTCTTTTTAATTTTTTTCCATAAGCTTTACATGAATTTTTAGACTTGCTATATCTAAATACCAAAATCCAATTTTAAAATGCAAAAATCAACCAAAATATTTGATCGTTTGAATTACATCTCAAAGTGGTCCAAGAAATGTTTAGAGCATCTCAAATCCCAAGGGAATCACCCCTGAAACACACTTTGAGACTTTGGCCCGATCTTGTCTTCAACCTATAGCCACCCCTTTTCCATCTTTCAAGGCCCAATCCCAAGCTGGATTGCAACTGTGGTATCACCAGCTGCTTACAGTGAGCTCTTTGGGTCAGGCTGGTCCTGACTCATTGCATCTCTGATAAGTCTTTGAATGGACCTCCATCCGTACCAGTCATCTACCCTTCCATTCATCCAACCATCCACTCATGGTGTGCAAATTAAAGACTCTGCACAGGGAATTTCCCTCCAAAGGTGAGATGAGAACCTCTGCTTATTTATCATTCTGGCTGCCTCTGTGGCCCTTGCTGAGATCCTCTGCCTTCCAGGCAGCATCTTCTACTCTAATCCAAGTAAGGTCTCACACCTCTGTGCAGGTGGAAGTTGTGGCTGGCACCTCAGAAGGAACAATGTCCTGTGGTCCACAGCTGGAGGCCTTTAAGGACATCTGGATGGACAATCAATTCTCTCCCTCTGCCTTTCAAGTCCCAGGGTGCCAGATCTGAGCTCAGGAAGATAAGGAAGCTAGATTTCATGTGTACATTTGGTGTGGGGGGAAAGGGGAAGGCCAGGGAGGGCATGCTCTCACTTAGCCCAGAAAGCCCTTCTTATCTCCAAGTCCTTTGAAGTGGGGGAGTTCTCAGACACTGTCAGCCAGAGGGGAGCCTTTTCTCCACACCCAAGTCCCCACCAAGTCCTCAGTTGGAGAGGCTGCACCCAGTCCCGGGAGTAATTTTGGAATCTCAGAAGCTCACAAATCATTCATTCACTCAGTAAGCACTTGCTAGATTTAGTAAACTGGGCTCTAGAGATGAATCAGCCCCACAAAGCCTCTCAGATTGCTGCCACTCAAGAAGGGGTACTGATGTGGAAATAGACACAGTGCAATGAAGTGCCTGTGATCTTAGGTCCTGGTTTAGAATCTGATGCCTGGTTTTCATGCCCAAACACCCTCCACAATGTCCAAGCAAAAGGACCCCAGGCCCCTGCTCATATGTCTCCTAAAATGGGGAGTCTACCACCAGTCCCCCTCCTCTACCTCAGAGCAACCTGTTGCAACACTAGACCTTCAGGCAGCTGGATTGTGTCACGTACATCAGAGGTAAAACCTTCCACCTGCTTTCCTTCCACTGGTCCTAACACTGACAGAAACTGACGGTGCTTGTCCCAGAACAGCCCTGAAGAGAAGTGGAGGCACTGTCAGTTTCCCATAAAACTCAGTTCCAAATGATCATTTTTCTTCGGAAAGGTCACTCTAGCAGCTATGATGAGCAGGAGCTATGAGAGAGCATGGGCTGGAGGGGAGGTGAAAGGGCCCCTCCGTCACCCACCACCATCACCCTCACCAGGCTATTTCTGAGACCTGAGAATCAAACAGGGAATGTGTCCAACTGTGAGGAGCCCAACAGTGCTCCAGGTGAGATACAGTGGCTTGAGTCAGGTAGGAACCCGGCCTGGACAAGCTAGAGTCACTCAATGGGAGGTCATGCTGAGTGTTGGGAGAGGAGAGGCTGACTCAGAGGGTCAGTCAGAGAGACTCCCAGACTAATGAGGGAGCCTTAATCCCTCTCTTAGGGTAAGAGAGAAGATAAGACCAATAAAAATGAGAAAACAGAAAACAGGAGCAGATTTCCAACTCCCAGTCCCCCTTCCAGCCAGATGTGCTCCTCTTCCCCCGGTTCCTCCCTCCTAAAGCATCTATTCTCAGGTTGTTAAACTCCCTTCCTTGGCAGCCCAAGGTCAAGGGTGGCACTTGGTTCATCTCTGTCTCTTGCCAGCTCTACCATCTCTGTGCTTACAACCTGCATAGGGCAAAGACTTGGTAAATGAGCAATGAATGAATGTCTGCATGTGACATTTTTTATTGCACTGGTTTATCCTGGTTGTGGCTGGTGTAGAAGCTACATTGTCAAAAGTGAAGGAGTTAGCCCACTTTATGGATGGGAGACCCAAGTCTTAGCCCTGGCTCTGCCATTAACTTCATTTGTTCCAAGGTGGTCTTGAGCCAGTGTTTCTTCCTCTATGGGACTCAGCTTCTCCATATAAGAGGATCACACAAGAAAACTCTGAAGCCTACCAAGTCATAAAATGCTCCATGGTGGTCAAGGAGGCCCCTTTAAGTATATTAGGCACATCTCATATCCCCTAAGACTATTATCTCATTTTTCCCATGGCACCTCCAGTGCCCCCATTTCTGAGTCCTGGGAACCAAATGAGGAATGTGTCCAACTGTGAGCTTGACCAAGTTAAGCCAAGTCACCTTGACTATTTAAAACCTCTCCCTCTGCAGTCTGTGGAGGCTGGAAAGAGGCACAAATCCTTTACCCATTTAGAAATTTACCTTGCAGTGCCTAAATTCTCCAGGATTAAATCTTCCCAATGCCCCTTCCTCTAAATTCTCCCCTGAGGCCACTTGAGGCTGAGTTGGAATGTTCAGTCCCCCACCCACATCCCAGTAGGCTGGTTACAAAAGCACCATCTCTGGGGATGCTCAGCTGGATGTTCTGCCTCCCAGAACTAATCCAGGTTGACAGTCCCTGGCCCAGTCTTTGCACAGGTCCTGAGTTTTGCAGCACAGAAGGCCCAGATCACCCAGACTGTGAGTAGCTGGAAATGAACTTGGCCAACACAGGAGCTAATGGAGTATGTATGGTGGTCCTAGTCTGAGTCCTAGCTTATTCAAGATGGAGAGACTTCAGGATTATTTTGTCCAAATTGGAAAGTGAGGCTCAGAGAGGACAATAGAATTTTATCCAAACACCATTTACCCTGTTGACAAGCTGGAGGTGAGAGAAAAACATATAGACATAGGGAATCCAGATTGCAGAGAGGTCCTGGGTGGGCAGTAGAGCTCTTGAGGGTGTCAGTATCACACACAGCCGGAGAGATGGCCACAAAGATAAGCCTGTCACTAGCAGCCTGACCTCTGCTCCTGTGTGACCACCTTAGAAAACACAATCCACTTTGTCTTCAAGGTGAATTGTGCCCCTGGGGTTGTACGCTGTGGCAGCAACCCAGCCTCAAGCAACTGCCAGCCAGGTGATTTCCTTAGCCACTTAGTCAGGGGTACTGTCCTCCTGGAGCAGGACTCCTCAACCTAGAACGGAGGCCGTGCCAGCCCCAGAGGTAATGCACCCCAGCTGCAGCTGCAACCCCCACCAGTTCTGCACAAGATCACATCGAGGGCAGCCTGTGGGTCACATGTCTAGACAGTCAGACTGAGAAGGGCTAGGCATCTTGGGAGACGTTTCCTGAATTCCTCCCACCTTCAGGAATGGAAACTGAGCTAACAGGGAATTTGTTCTAATTATAGGGAAATAGGGAGAATTGAACAAGAGTTCCTCAAGGCTAAGTTCTTCCACAGGTTTCTCCAGCACTCTCCCTTTGTTCATCTTTTCAGTGAGAAACCACAAGGTGACTCTGTGCCAGCGCCTGGCTGGGCATCGGGCTTTAGAGAGTGAGATGGGGTCCCTGCCCACCAGCAGTGCCTGCCAGGTGGGGCAGTAGACACACAACCCCGGCCCACAATGTTACAGATGCCATCAATAAGAAAGTTTGGGGTCAGAGATGCTCAAAGGGACACAGCCTCTCCTAAGCCCGGACTGGAGGTCGACAAGGCTATGGACAGAAAGCAGAATGAGGTCCTCTTTCCTCTCACCTTCCCGCATTACAGGGTCCGGCCGAAATGCCACCTCCTTCAGAAAAACTGACCTCTTCAGGACACACCAGTGGCTGTTCAGTACGTATCCACTCAACAGTCTCAGCTGAGGACTCAGAGTGAGCAAGAGACGAGCTGCCTACTTTCGAAGTTTTTAGCTTTGCCTTTTAAGAAGCCTCTGCACACATTTCACCTGACAGGCCGTCTGTGTGTGTGTGTGTGTGTGTGTGTGTGTGTGTGTGTGTGCATGCACATTCACGAGCTTGTTTCTCTTGCTCTTAAGCATTTCTCAGTGTCTTTCAGGAAGCAGCCAGATACAACATGAAGAACATAGTGGATGGAATTGGACATTCACCGTCATGTCCTGAGCCATCACTATGTAATCTTAAGGAAGCTTCTTAGCCTCCTTTATATTCTTCAAATTGGTACAAGGACAGTTACTTGAGAAGGCTGTGTGGGTTAAATGAAGTAATCCATGTACACTTGGCGTCATTATGAACAGCGTGTGAGACAGTCCCTGTCCTTAGCACGTACCTTGTAAATGCCTGGTACTTGACTATTCTGGGGCATGGAAAGGAAGGTAGATATGCTTTTGTTTTTATTGTTGAAATAAATATAAATAGTGTAGAATCACCATTTTAACCACCTGTAACTGTACAATTCAGTGACATTAAGTATACTCATAGTGTTGTACAACCTGATGTCACCATTATCCACCTCCAGAACTTTTTCATCATTCGAAACAGAAACTCAACTCCCTGATCAATCACTCCATGTGTACCTACCTACCCGTCCCCCAGCCCCAGGTAACCATTATTCTACTTTCTGTCTCTATAAATTTCCCTATATTAGGTATCTCATACAACTGTGATCAAGGATGTTTAACCTTTGCCTCTGGCCTCCTTCACTTAGCATACTATTTTCAAAGTTCATCCATGTTGCAGCATGTGTCAGGATTTTCTTCTTTTTTAAGGCAAAGTGTGAATATAGCTTGTGGCTAATCCCTTCATCTATGGCCCTTTGAGCTGTTTCTACCCTTTGCTATTGTGAATAATGCTGCATCATGCATTGGTATACATGCGTTTGAGTGCTTCATTTCAATTCTTTGGGCTACATACTGAAAAATGAAATTGCTGAATCTGTTTAATTTGGGGGGTACCCATCATCCTATTTTCCATAGCACTAAACTATTTTACATTTTCACCTGTCGTGTGATATGTATGATCTTGAAGTAGGATTGAAAGAGTGTGCAATGGACTTTGAAGTCACCTGGCATTCTTCTGTGGAGATGCTCCCCAGGGAAATGGGAGCAGAATGGAGACAAACTGGGGCAAGCTGGTATTTCAGTATTGAAAGGAATCTGGAAAGCAACACTGTGGAGAAAGAGTGGAAGTGCCCAGAGAACAGAGTCTGAACAGAAGGCCCTCGGGGATGTAATGTCTGCTTTTGTGTGTCCACCAGGGGCAGAGTGGGCAGTCCCAGAACTGGAGTAAAGTCCCAGAAGAGGAATTCCAAGGAGGCTTGATCCACCTCAGTAGGAAGAAAGGAAGACTCTCTGAGAGGCATGACTATCTAGCCATGTGAGTGGAAGCTCCCTGTCATTGGAGGTGTGCAAGGAGCAGCTAACATCCTCTTGAACAGAGGTAGGCTAAAGGGCATTGGAGGTTAAAAGGTTCTGTAGGTGGTTCAAAGTCCATCTGAAGATAAGGATTGTGTAACTGCCACTCATTCAGAGAAGTTCTTCCCCTGCTTCTCTGAAACCCCATATTGGCTCAGACATTGCTCAGTCCTAGCAGTTGTGAGAATCATTTCCAATTATTAATGAGCATACTATGTGACTCTTAAGTTCCTGTGGCTCCTGTCTCCTTTCAATTGGAAATAATACCATGTGCATGCAAAGGAAGACTGCCAGGAATGGATTTGAAAACAGTACAAAGCTGAGGGTAGGGGGAGCTGTCCTATCTGGTCTTTAAGGACCTCCAGAGTCTGCCTCCTCACCTGCCCCTGTGTCCCCTACTCCAGCCGTTGCCAAGGCACAGAGATAACCTTAGCTCCATCGCTGCTCAGCTCCCAGACTCCCTGCTCCAGTCATTCTTTCTCTTGCCCTTTTTATCTCTTTCCAACCAGTCAACTTATGATCCTGGTATATTTCCTAGGATATCTTCTTGGAGTCTCCCCGCCTACACAAATCCTACCCACCTTCTTATAGCTCATCCAGAAAACCCACAAAGATCTCCTTCTTCCAGAGGGCATTGTCTCTTGGGATGCTGCTTAATGCAGTCATTCATAGATATTTATTTATCAAGTACCCACTCCACATAGGACTGTTCTAGGCACTGGGGATACCTCAGTAAAGGCAGGCAACATCTCTCCCATCCTTTAGTTTATATTGTAGCCAGAGACACAGAAAATAAACATAGAAACAAATACATGAAATCACTTGATGTAGGAATGATTGCTGCAAAAATAATCAAACAGGGACTACAACAGGGGCTGTTCTGTGGAATGGACAGGGAGAACCTCTCCAAGAAGCGATATTTGAGCCAAGACCTGAATTGTGACAAGAGCCAGCTAGGAAAGGATGTGGAAGAAAACCCTCCAGGCAAGTATGAAGGCAAAAGTCACAGAATAAACCTGGTTTGTTTGAGGAACAAGAAGGTGACCACTGTGGCTGGAACATAGAGGACAAGGCAGAGTGGATGATGTGACAAGAGAGAGACAGGCAGGGGAGATGATGGAAGGCATGGAAAGGATTGCAATGGGAAGCTATTTGAGGGTTTTAAGCACAGAAGTGATATGATCTGTTTTATGATGTGGAAAAAAAATCACCCTGGCTGCTGCATGGAGACTAGCTTCTACTGGGGAAGAGTGGAAAGCAGGGGGCCAGCTAGGAGCCCATTTCAATAGAGCAAGTGAGAGGGGACAGTGACTTGGACCTGGGAGGTAGCAAGGCTGATAGTGAAAGAGTCAGATTTGGGATACATTTTGGAGGTACAACAGATTAGGGATCAAAGGAAGATCTGGCAGAGAAGGTGACACACTTCACTCGATCGTTGAGTTACAGAGGATAAGATAGAGAAAGAGAAAAGAACATTCCAGGCAGGGGTTTTTGTTTATTTTTGTTATGGGGTTTTATTAAGATCCAGAAGTACTTGGGCACGATGATCATGAATGGCACGTACAGATCAGTTCTCAGAGATGAGAAGTGAGAGGTAGGATAGATAAGTATGTAAATATCTTGAGCACTGTAAGAAGAACTTAGCTTCCATTTCTTAGGGTTATAGGGAGCCGTTGATGGTGCTAGCACATGCGTATTTATGGGAAGAACCCATAGGAGTCTCCATATGGAGATGAGGAAGATGCCTTCACAAGTATTTCATGGGTCTTTTGTAAAAGGCACCTGATATTTAGCAATGGTACATTCTCCTTTCCCTGTGCCAAAGGCAGTGTGGTACCAGGCTGAGTTCTTTTTTGGGTTGTGTTCTGCTATGAGTTCTCTGGACATCCAGATCCCTGGGGGACAGAGCCAGGTGGCCAGAGGCAAAAACACAACCAGCTTCCACTGCCTTAGGCACCTTCCCAAGCACTGCCCAGCTTTACCCATGGATGGGATAAGCCAGTCGCATGTGCCTGTGGTGGAATGACCAGCCAAAGCGAGGCTGCTGGGCATGATTCCTTGCAGACATCCATCACTCAGTCTTTTCTAAGGCCTGACAGAGATACTAATGTGTTCACTCTAGCCATGGCGCCATCTACAAGAAGTTGTTTGGCTCTGGGCAAACATCTTGCTTGAGCCTTGGTTTTTCTGTCTGAAAAAGGAAAAGACTGGACTTGGTGACCCCAAGGTATCTTCCAGCCACAGAACTGTCTGGCTTCTTTACCGCCCTGTTTCTGCTCAGAACCTCTTTGTACATCTGCTCTTCATGGAGGGAACAAAGCCACAGTGTTAGTTTGGAGCCAGTTGTGCAAGGGGCCTCAGTCCTGCAGTCTGAGAGGCCCACTGGGATTCACTGAAGGGAGAAGCAGAATCCTGCTGGGTCTTCTCTGCCCCATGTATTCTGGAAAGCACTTGCAAAGCCCAAATTCCCAGCCCACACGCTGGAGCTAGCCATCCTCCCTTTGAAACCTAAGAAAGTAGCAGGAACAGCCATTTACCTGTCACATGGTTTTCATAATTTCCCTGGCACCTTCACTAATCATTGAAGTGGGTTTTGGCGGGCAGTGGTGCAAGCTTCAGGTCTGACGTGAACGTGCTAGACCGCAGCTCGTTCGGAGGAAGAGAATTGGAGCCGAGATCTTACGGTGCCCCTCCTGAGTGTGTCCAGCTGCAGGGGTTTGCTCATGAATATTTGGGGGCCCTGATGAAATCCAGGAAGCAAGCTGGGTCACAGGAGGGTAAAACAGATGACGCCCAGCCCTGGGCCGGAAAAAAACCCAGTGTGGTGTAAGGGGAAGGTAAAGAACTGCAGAGTGCGGAGAAGACACTGAGTCACTTGGATAGGGGCAGCAAAGCACATGACCATCCATTCCATGTAGTCTCAAAGGTTATCCTTTGGTCCTTCTCTGCACACATGGAGATCAAGGTTAACTAGGGTTACAGTGGTAGGACATTGGCCCAGTCCTTTTCTTCCCAGAAATCCAGACTAAAGGGAGCTGAGTATTGTGGTTCCAACTCAGAAAGAGAGGTCAGCATGGCCTCAGGTGAGCACTTTCAGGAGAGGAATCAGGAAGGACACACAGAGGAAGAAAGGGCTCCAGAGCACTAATGGGAAGAGCTTGGACTTTGGACCAGACAGGTGTGGTTTCCAGCTGTCTCCCTGAGTCTTTGTTCTCTCATCAGTAAAAAAGAATGCTAGTTCTAGGGATGTTACAGATATTAGATGAATTCAGGACAAAATGAGCCCTGGAAGGGTGGGTGCGTGGCCAAAGGTGATACAGAATCTGGAGAAGGGAATCTACAGAGTTGTCTGCTCTCTCCCATCCCTTGGGGCCAGGGTCGGGGTAGTAGGGCCCAGGCCAGCAACCCAGACTGCTTGGGTCCCAGTGGCTTGTTTGCCTCACACTTCCTGGGGACATCATCACAGCAGGCTTCTGTGGGCAGTCAGAGAGGTTGGGCCCAGTGAATTTCCACAAGCCAGGAGGGCCCCACTCTGAGGCTCACACCTAGGGGAACTTGAGATGTTGGCCAAGTTCAGGCGGTGGGAGGGGAAGGCAAGTGCTGCGTCGGCTGGATTTGGTGGGGAAATGGGCCTCCAGGGTGGAAAAGGAAAATAAAGAGAAAGATTCTTGCTGTAGCTTGCTCAGGGAGAGATGCAGTTCCCAAGGCCTTCCCTCCCCCGCCACAGGCCCTTGGTGGAGAATTAAGCTCCCAAATCTGGCCTAGCAGAGACCTACCTCTTCCAGGAAGTCTGCTTGGGTGACTGATTCCTTAGGAGCTGGAGCTTCTCCAGCCTTTGCCCTTGTGAATGACTTCATCTTCATCTGCTCAGTGCGTGAACACAGTCTGTCCACTACAGTTCATTTTTTGTGCATAGTGTACTTCTATCCAAAAAGGCAAAAGGGGGAAGAAAAAAATCATGCTTATTGAGTCCCTACTGTATACCTCACACTAGGTTGAGCTTTTCTCTTATTTCATAGCTCTTCTATAAATCCAGCAACAGTCCTCTAAGAACCCTGGTCTCTGTTGGACAGATAATGAGAGGCTGAAGGAGGTATAAGTTCCAGATTCAGAACCCAAGTCTGCCACTCTGAGCTTTTCTAAAGGCACCCATCCTTTGAGACCCAGATCCTCAATGTAAAATTAAGGTCCTCCATGGGAAGAGTTCATTCTATGTGTTGCAGTGAAATGAAGTTGGGGAGTGCTGCTGGTTCAACATCCTCCTTGAGTCTCCCAATTTGCAGAAGCATACCCAAGACTGAGAAGTCCTGCAGAAGAGACACCTGACTTCCTGTACTAAGTCTAGCACTCCTGAGAGAGACACTACAGTCACATGAGAGATTCAAACATCCCCCCAAGGCCCCTAAGCACACACTTTGAGATCTGCTGTCTATAAAGTAAAGCTCTCTCAGAAATTGAAGGTGGTCTACAAAGGCTAAATTAGATGTGAATCAGAGGGCAGGGGAAAAAGGGCACATGGGGTACTGGAACAGAGTGAGGAAAGGCCCAGAGGTGGGAGTGAGCATGAGGGATCAGACAAGGAGGCAACAATTCCAGCTGAAACCCATTGTCTGATGTACATGAACTGTTAACATCCTTTTTGACCACAAAATCTTGTCTTTAAGGCCAGAAGCACATTGTGACTATGAGTCATGCTGTCAGGAGTTACAAGCAGGAGGCAATAGCTGAAAAGTATATGAGTTTGTATTCCTGTGGCCTAAGGAGACAGGCAACGTGCAGCACGAGGGACTTTAGTTAGACTTTGGTTAAGCCATCAGTAGAAGACCCATAGGCATTATCCTATAACCCATCCTTTGCTTCTGTTCTCCACACTGGAATGCCCTTCTTTCTGCACATTCTCATCTTTCCAACCTCCACTGCTCAATTCGTCTTTTAAGATGTCTAAAGACCTCATGCTCTGCTTCCTCTGCAACCAGGTAGTCCCCATCCACTCCTCCTTCCAAAGAAGGTGCTGAAGACCTATGCAGACATCAGGACTTGGAATCTTGGTAGCAACATTAGCAAAGAAGTGGTCTTGTCGACCTCTGCCTAGGACTGAGCATGGCTGGAGTGCTAGACACTGGGGGCACTATGCAGTGATAAATAGTGGTGTGTCCAAGTATTGGTCACCCAGGAGGGAAGCTCGTGGAACTGTCCTATGAGACAGAGGTGAAGGAAAGGGGTGGGGTGGAGTGGGACATTTGTAAATGGGAATACAATTAAAATCTTCTGGTAATAGCTCACATTTGTGCAACCCCTTCTGTAGTCTGGAGTGGTGATTCTTCAAGTGTGCTTGATTCTCCAAGCAACAACAAGGTAGAAATGTAAATTCACTGTGCCACTCCCAGAACAACTGAGTCAGAGACTCAAGGTGGAGCCCAGCCGAGAATTTTAATAAGGCCTTGGGGTGATTCTGAACCATGTTAGAGTTGGAGAACCACAGACTTACATTCCTGTTATAATAATTACTTCTCATGAGAAATAGGCTTATTGTCCCTCATTGGAAAACCTCTCAGAGAGGACTTTTGCTCAGTCCTAGGATTTGGAGCAGAAAAGCTACCGACCTGGAGGCCAACCCAGCTGGGACTCTGCATCCCAGTGATTCTGTTCCCAAGAACACCAGATTCCATCTTGTAGTGGGAGGAGCTTCCCGGCAGCAGGACTGAGTGGTCTGCCCAAGGTACTAAGAGAGCTGTGTGCCTTGGCCTAGAGACAGCCTTAATTGGCTCATTAATAGCTGTGATTAGCAAGAATGGAGAAGCCTTTATCTTTGAAGTCCCTGGGCTGTGCTAGAAGCTCATGCAGGGGGCTTGCTGTGGCTAATTAAAGCTCAGCTGCGTTTCCTGTTAAGGGCCTAGAGTGTTAATGGCTTCAAGGGAGAAAAATTAAGCTTCAATTTCCATTCATAGGTAATGGATAAAACCCGTGGAATGAAGATGAGAAGGAGCCTTTTAAAGGGGCAGAGCCCCTGGGCTGGAAGAGGAGCTCTGGGTCTTTTCTGAAGTAAGTAGCCCAGGAGGTACTGCTGGCTTGGGGGCATCATGGAATGAGAGATGTACTCAGATTCCCACAATGGCAGCTGTTTGGGCTGATTTCTTCATTCTCACTGTTAATATGATTTTGAGCACATCTGCATCTGGCTCATGATTACACCCGCTCAGGTGGGTGTGGATGGTAAGTGGTGAGTGTGAACTGGGTGATAGGCCTGGTGGTAACAGGATCTCTGAAGGTTCTTGTCCAATGGTCTGACTATTTCTGTTGATTTATCAGCTGCCTTTCCACAGGTACTTCCTAAGTGCCACTCCCAGGGCTGAGAGCTTTACATTATCTCTATAATGTTCTCGTTAATCTGCAGAAAATATGCAAGGAACAGATATGTTAGCTAGTTGACCTATATCTGAGCCATGGACTGGACCCAGCTTTTTCATTCAAAATCCCTTATTCTTAGCCAGCAATACTGCCAAGCCTCCGTGATCCTTGAAATTTTCTGGGTCCAGGGTCATTTCAAACCAAGAATGTCAACTCCAGCCAGACCTCTACCTGGTGAGGGGACCTGGGACTTTTTATCCTTTCTTATCCTTCTCCCTCCTTCATCCCCTACCCCACATGAAGAGAGGTGACTGAGAAGAAACCTTTTCCTGAGAACATGCTCTGGTTAAATGAAGGATTCAAACTAGATCCCAGCTATGTGGATAGAAACACTGATGATATTTCAGAATCAGGAATCAGGATATGTGGTCTAAAAAATGGCCTATCCTTATTTAATCAATTTCTTCCTCTGAAAATGTGATCAAAGCAATCAAATCTTAGAAAGCTTGATTGATAAATTAAAAAATCGGCTAATATTTGGTATTTAAGTTCAAATAAGACCCAGATAGTTACGATAACTATACCAGAACACCCAGCCCATGGTACATGTGGATTCCTGGGAGCCCTTCTTTGTAGCTGGGATGGTCAAAGGTTTTCCCTTCCTCAACACCCAGCCAAATGCCTCCTCCTCCTGGGAGGTGCCCCACCGCCCCCACTCTAGCCTTCCTTTCCCTATAAGTGGCTTTGACCCCCAATTTTCTACCATTGTTTTTTCAATGGCTTATTTCAGAGTTGAATATGGCCCTGCCCCCTGCCTAGTGGATTCTGAGATTCTTAAATCATCAGAATCCTCCCTGACTCCGAAAGGCCCAGGTATACAGAGGATAGCAGGCTCAGTTAGTTCTGGCTGATCAAGTGAATGAATGTCCCTTCTGACTGGAAGAGGGAGTGCTTCTTGAACTAGATTGATCTCTGCAAGCTCTGGGGTTTTGTGTCTTCCTCACTTCATTATGGGTGGTGATTGAGGGACTTCTCTTCTGCCTCCCATTGCTGGTGAGCACATCCCGGGCAGGGGTAGGTCTAATTGCCCCTTTGTCCACTGAGGGAACCGTGTCACAGAGACTCAAGGAAGAGCTTACTGAAAGAACAGAGAATTTGCACCTCACCAAACTGCCTTCGAAATGTTTTTTTTTTTTTCCTTAGCAGAGAGTTAACCTGTATGTGTGAGCCTATCCCCACCCAGCCCAGTTCCATCCCCAGCAACCCAAATCAAATTAGAAGGAGGTCCTTGCCCATTGAATTGATTATTCCAGCCAGGCAGAGCAGACAAAGCTTAGGGTAGGACTGGGGTAGCCAGGATGGAAACACTGGCAGGGCAGAGGGGGGAGGGCCAAATGACCACTGTCACCTAGGTTCCCTCCATTGGATTGGAGGCGGGAGCTTCTCCAGCTCCAGAACCTACTAAGAAACTCATGGCTCCCCTTGGTATGCCAGGTCTGCATGCTCTTGGCCATGAAGGTCAACAAGGTGAAGAGGAAAAAGCACACAGAGAAGCTCTGGCTCCCTCACTGACCATGCTGACTCTTCATAAACCTTCCCCTCCACCCATGAGATGGGGCAACAATGAAAATGCCATCTTCAAGGTATAGGTTGAGATCAGAAGCACAATGACCAATAGAATGGAGCTTTGTGAATTGTTACCATGGACTGTTGGGTGCCACTTTGCCATATGACTCCCATAAAATCTGCACATGGTGTTGTACATGGAGGTAAAAACAGACCAAACTGTTCTTGGGGTGAGATGAAACTCAGTTCTCAGGGAACACACTCCACACCAAGCCCTAGGTTGGTAGACACATACCTCTGCATTATGTACTTCATTAATTTCCACAGCCAATATTTGGAGTTGGGATTAACCCATGGAAAAGATTGGAAAATTGAAACCAGAGAGACTCAAAGAGGTAAAGCCATGTGCCACCCATTAGTCTCAAATGTCAAGACTGAACTGGGCCCAAAACCTAGGACATTCTAACCCCCATACTCGTGCTGCTTCCCCAACCACAGAGATCTATCTGGGCTCCATTTCTGCGGTGCACTGATTCTGTTTCCTCAGGCAAGTCCTTCCTGCTGTGCCTGTGATACCCTTCCCACCCTTGAAGGAATGACTCAGTGCCATCTGCTTACTCACCTTCCCACCTCTGTTCATGACCAGAGTGTGCTGCAATGCCACTTGTGCACTGCACTAGTTGAAATCAGCATAGTACCATGTGTTCCAGCATACCTCTGTGGAGAAGGATTATGGGAGTCTGTGCCTCTCCCTTCAAATTGGGATCCCCAAGGAGACAGAGCTTGTGTACTCCTCATTCTACCTCCTCAGACACAACCTGGTACAGAGCCTTGTGCAAAAGAGGGGCTCAGAGAAGATGAAGCTATTGAGTTTCCCTTCTCCAGGCCTGTCCTGGAGATGGTGGAGAATTGGGCTAAATCAGTGATCTGGGAGGACCAGGTGTAAGCTCTATACAACCAGTCTCTCCCATCACCTCTCTAACCTCGTCTCCTCTGCTCCAGCACTGCTGACCCCCTTGTGCTTCCTTCAGAACATTGGTCGCTGTTGTGCAGTGCCTTCACATCTGCTCTTTCCTCCACCTGAAGACACCTCCCCAACAGATCCTTTCCTCACTTCTTTGGGTCTTCCTTTCCTGATCACATTGTTTAAATTGTATCAACATTCTCTATCCCCCTCCTCTGTTTTATTTCTCTCCATTGCATTTATCAGCATCTTTCATTTAAAAAAAAATACGAGGCTGATAGCCACTCTACCTCAGAATTACCTTGGGAGCTTGCTTTAAGATACAGATTCTTGGACCCCACCAGACCAGCCAACCCAGAATCTGAGGGGTGAAGACTGGTTACTTGTGTTTTATAAATGCTCTCCAGGTGATTCTGATGCATGGGCGGGGTTGGAAACTATTTTTTAAAAAATCACTGGACAAACTAAGGTCCCTCCCAGGTGGAACACTGTTTAAATGGACCAAACCCCAGCCTCAACTTTGGCCTTTGCACCCTTTGGCCTTTGCGCCCACTCTCCATGCTGCCCATGCATCCTCCCTCAAGCCATGTGGAACTGTGCTGTTCCGACAGACAGCAGCAACCCTCTTGAGTTTCTTCTGCTTTTGCTTATTCCCCTGCCTCTACTCTAACATCCTCTCCAGTACTCTCCACTTATTTTCCAAAGCACTGCTGAGATGCCACCTTGTCTAGGAGGCCCATCTCTAACCAACTCAAGTCAGTCTCTGACTTCTTCCTCTGAATTCCTGAATGGAATCCCACTATCTTTCCTTAAGTTTTCAGGAGCTTATTCTTCTCAGTACACTACAACTCTGTTCTTCCTTCAGAGCATCACTCAGCACCACTCAGCACTTTTGCATCTGTTGTTTCCTCCACCTGCAGACCCCTCCCCTCAGCTGCCCTCTTCTCTTCTCCAGGTCTTCCTTTATAAGGCATGGAATGAGTCATATTCATTATTTCCAGGACCTAGCATAGTAGTTGGCACACAGCTGGAGCTTCCTAAGTACTAAGCATGAATCTGACCATTGTTTCCAGTCCAAACCTGCTCTTAAGACAGGATAGACCCTGACAGGATCCCTCTTACCTGTTTGTCCATCAGTGACCCAGCCATCAGTCTTCTATTCAAGGGCATTCCTGTCTCCAGGATGTCCAAATGTTCTTCTACAAAGACTCTAGGCCTCATCACCATCCTGGGGGCATTCTTTGTCCTTGGGGAAGACTTTCTTTTACCTCCCCTTTTTGGGTGACCCTTGACCCACTATATCTCAGAATGCAGTGAGAACTATCTCTGATGGTTCTCCAGGCAGAAAGGAAAATAACATCACACACACATGCAAGCATAACAGGGCAGCTCTGGAGTCTGACACAAACCATCAGAGAATCCTGGGCGCAGATTCTTCGCTCCTCAGAGGGCCAGAGCCATCTGGACACTTGCATAGGGTCACTGGGCCCTTGCAGGACTCAACCCCTTTCTGTGAAGGGCTCTTCCCCTTCCCTACCTCTCACCCTATGCCTGCCAGGGAACGGCTGGACTTCTTCTTAATGAGAACCATGATTTATATTGGCTGGGCCCAATTAGCGCCAAGCTCTCTTGGGCCGCCAAGTGCCCCGCCGGCCAGCAGCTGAGGCCTGTCTGGCAGGACATATTTGGATGATGAAGCCATGCTGCATGCTAAACTCAGCCCAGGAAAGAGCAACTTGACTTGGATGCCCACCAAAGGCTGCCAAGCTTGGCTCCTGCCCATAAGTTGGGCAACAAGGCCGTCTGGCAGGGGCTGAGGCCGTGCTTCCTTGGCAAGAGGGGAGAGGCTGGTCCAGGAGAGCAGCACCCCAGGGTAGCATGCCCTCCCTGGGCTTGGCTGGGCCCAGCAAGTTTAGGCAGTGAGAGAACCCTGAGTTGAGAGCCAGGAAATCTGGACTCAGACCCAGCTCCACCACCAATTCCTTATGTGTGACCCCAGCACGTGGTTTATCTTCCTCTCTACATCTCAGCTTCTCACCTGTAAAGTGAGAAGGATTTCCTTGCTTGCTTCAGAAAACATATAAGGAACATAAAAAAGGGTCTCTACTCTCTGTAAGCCTCAGTTTCTTCAACCATTAAACAGGACACGCATGGCATTTCCCTCCCAGAGCTGCCATGAGGAGTTTATGTGTAGATTAATACACAGTGCCTGGCATGGAATGAAGACTAAATCAGCCATTACCTAACCCCTTCAGATGATTAGTATTACAACAGAGGGGTTGGGGGGAGCAGAATTCCACCTCTCTGACTCTCGGTTTTCTAAGATGCCTTCTTCATATGGGTTAGTGTGAAAATCAAGTTTGGAAATTGAGACTCAGAAAGTAGCTTGTGGTGTACATTGTTACAGCTGAGAATTGGTAGATTTGGGTTTTAAATTTAGGTCTGGCAGACCCCAAAGTCCATGTTCTATGACACAAATATCTTCCCACCAGCTGGCTTTCAAGTCCTGCTTTTAGTAGTGGGCGTGTAGCTTAGAGCTGGCCTTGGAGAGGCCCAACCCAGCCACAGGCGCAGCCCCCCAGTTACCACCCCAGATCAGCTCTGTAATGTTGATGGCAGAACTTCTGCAAAGCCCAAGCTTCCAGGGGAAGAGACGAAGACAGAAAGCAAGAGAGGACTACCCTGGGTCTCCAGGGAGTCACATGCAGCCCCTAAAGAGAAAACAGGCAGGCTCCAGGTTCCAGGATCCAGCCAAGTGCATGCTCAACCCTGCTGGGCCACATATTCTCCTTTCTGTGGGTCCTAAATCTTCCCTGTTTTCAGAGTGGAGACTCAGAGTTGAGAAAGAAAGCATGAGTTTTAGTCCCCATTCTGTCACTGTCTTCTTACAAGGCTTTGGACAAGCACTCTAGACTCCTGGAAAATGGAGGTGGCAGGCAAACTCCCTAGTGTAGGGATCCTTTCATAATAGGAATATTTGCTCCTATAAACTTTCAGTGGGACTCCTCTTGGCTTTGTTTCTTCATTCTGTTTCTTCAATAGCTCTTAACAAAAAGAAAAAGCAAACAATCCCCCTTTCATTTATTAATGTCTCTGGGACATTCGGCTAGAGTATAAAGAATGCAAGGAAGATGGCTGTGGAGCCCAGATAAATCTGCAGCTCCTCATCCCCACTTGGAGGAGGACACATCAAGGCCCTCGCCAAGCCCTGTGAACACGAGAGGCTGCAACTCCCAGAGAAATAAACATGCTTCAGAGTGAAAGGGGAGCCAGCGGAAGTCAATAAGCTTGGAGGGACTTGAGAGGTTTTTGGATGTTTAAGGCAGAGCATTAATTCATTTGGGGAGTTATAAGCTGCTAGACACCAAATCTGGACTAGATAAATAAAAGCCCATGAAATGCCCTACGTTTTTACCCCAAACCTGCCACCATCCCCTGCTCTCTTCTTTCCTTCTGAGGATCTGGGATCCAATCTCTTGACATTTTGTTCCACTGTATTACCCCCTTCACCCTAGTGCTAAATATTCAGAGGGTACCCAATAGAAGTTCCATCTGTGATCATCGGCTCTCACTGATCAGGGGCCCCAAGTAGACTGTAAAGATGTGATCGCCACAAGCCAGCCCTGTTCTAAGGAGGTGGCAGGTGTCCACTTTGGCTAAACTCACATACGTTGCAGCCCATGGATTCCAGGAAGGATGGTCAGTTCAGATGTGATTCATCCCAGCCACAGAGCCTCCGGGTGTGACCTTAGATAAGTGAGCATGTGGTGGAATGTATGAACATTTGGAACAAGGACATCAAGAGACACCCTGATCCAATCAACTCAGAATGGAGTACATGTCTGTTTACTAATCAGCAGATGGTATCTTTCTGATCTCCCAACTGCTGGGTGTGGGGAGCCCAGAGGAATTGGAACAGAAGGAAGAGATAGATATGTGAGAATGGAATGAACACTAGTTTACAAGAAAGTTAGTTACTGAATGGAGAATAAAGGTCAAAGATGGAAAAAGAATTTAACCCTTGGTATTATAAAGAATAGCACTATGGTTTTCTAATTATTTAGAAATTTGCTTTCCCAGAATCTAGATTCACCCTCACCAAAGCTTTTATGTCTATTTTATGGAAGGACAACTGAGGCAACCAAAGGAACATTGGTGTCTTCCTCTAATAGTTTGTTAGTAAAAGCATTAAATGTCAATGCTACAATTTTGAAATCAGAGATCATCAATTGACCAGTTCCCTGCCCCGCCCCAGAGGAAGACTGATATACAAAGAATTCTAAAAATTTTTGAGTCATTAATTAAACTTCCTTCCTTCCAAAGTGTCTACATAGGAGGTTAAAAGCCTTTTGCCCTATGTCACACTATACGTGTGGCAGGTTTCTTCTGAAAGACATATTCCCTTCTCTTATTTTACTTTAAATGGCTCAGATCCCCAGATTCTATGCTTAATTCTCCTCTTTTGTTTTATAAATACTGTCCTTAGTGCTCTCGCTCACATCAGTCTCCCAGCTGTACTTCTCCAGCTTGGATTCTTCTTCTAAGATCCACAGCTGCATGTTCTACTGTGGGCATCTTGGCCTGAGCATCCCAACAGCACTAAAAACTAGACCCAGCCATCCATTCCCCCTCCCTGGTAATACCGTTCTCTCCTTCACACTCAATCATAGAAGAAGGAAAGGAGGGGAAAAGGGAGGAAATGAAGGAAACAGGATGGGGGAGAGAAGAAGAGAGAAAAGGGGAGAAGGAAGGAGGAACGGATAAAGGGACAAAGGAAGTGAGGGAGGGAAAGAGAAGAAGGGAGAGAAAGAAGATGGATGGTGCTGAAGAGCCCTAGAAGTTGGACTAGAGAGTCTAGTCCAGCTCTTCCTTCTAAAGATGAACACACTGGTCTGATGAATCAGACCTGGGTCTGGAAATGCTGTCTCCTGATATCTGACTGGGAACATGGTGAGAGCAGTAACATAGAGCACTAATGAATGACACAGGGAAGGCAGAGGGCCAGGGAGGAACCTTGGGCCTTTTATTCAGAGCACTTATCCCAATGTGTGGTCATGGATTTGTCCATTTTCATGGGTGGTGTCTGTTTCTGCAGGGACGGTGTCATGTTCACTGCAGAATCCATGTCACCCATCACAGGATACACACGTAGAAGGTACTTGCTAAATATTTGCACCATTCCTAAAAGCCACAACATAGGAAGAATCTAGGGATTAATTTAACCAAGCATACAAGGGACCTCTATGTAGAAGAGAATAACCCTCATATAGAACACAAAAGGTAATGTGAATAAGTAGAGAGACATCCTTGCCCACAAATGGGTTGACTTAATGTTAGAAATAAATTCCTTCTCCAAAATCAATATAAACATATAATATAAGGTCAGTCAAAATTCTAGTTGATTTTTGGAGAATTCAATACACTTTGAAATGTACATGGAGAAATTTAAATGCAGTCAATCTAAAAAGCTTTAAACCTTAAAAGAAGAGGGGAGAACTCAACTTTCCCAATATTGACATGCTAAAAGATCACAGAATAAACACTTGGAATCACTGACACAAGAACAGGTAGACACCTCTGTCACAGAGCAGAGTGGCACGTGGGTACTCTCTGCCTCTCCAAAACCCTTCTCTACCCTGTTCTCTGCCTGGCTGCCAGAGGCCAGCCTCCTACATTTCATTAACCATACTCACTTGCACTTTAAATCCCTGCTGAGTTTGCCACCAAGAGGCACTAGAAGGAGGTTGGAGGAAATGGAGAGAGAGGGTAGCTATGCTCTATCTCTCTTCCTGTTAGGCTGCAGGTGGGGCCCAGGCTGTTACCTGTTCTAAAAACCAAAGCACCAGCTACAGCTTTCTCTTGGTTTTGATTGCTGCTCTTTCAAGACCCTTGCCTATCTATGCCTGGTAGATGGGTGCTGGAGGGCACCCCCTGTTGCTGCTGTGTGCCCCCCTACCTTGTCTGTGTTCTTAACCTGGTAATCTTTTATTAAGCTTTCCTTGGTTAGTCCATTTGGGCTTGTATTCTGTTCCAGCTAGGACCCTCACAGATACCTATATGAAAGAACTTAAAATACAGTAGAAGTAATGTGACAAATCAATTTAATACTGACAGATTGAGGAAATCTATCTCATTATAAACCAAAGGGTAAAACTTGATCCCTCACTGAATATTGTATACAAAGGTGGGATTACATGGATTAAAAGAACAAAGGTGGAAGAATAATAAAGTTATTAAAAGAATAGAAAAACATATGCTAAGAGAAATAAACCAAACCCAGAAAACCAAAGGCTGAATGTTTTCTGATATGCAGATGCTAATTCACAATAGCATCTAGGGGTGCGGGCTAGCGAAAATAGAGTTACTTTATATTAGGTAGAGGGGAGTGAAGGGAGGGGAAGGGGCTTGGCAGGTAGGAATAGTAGAGTGAAACAGATATTATTACCTCATATACATATATGACTGCATAACCAATGTGATCCTATAATATGTACAATCAGAAAAATGAGAAATTATACTCCATTTATGTATGATTTATGAAAATGTATAAATGCATTATGCTGTCATGTTCAACTAATTAGAACAAATTAAAAAATTTAGAAAATAATAAAAAAGCATAAAATTACTAGTATATGTAAAGAAGAATATCTTTATGGGGATATTCCTCAAACATAATCTTAAAAGCATTTGCAATAAGATAAAAGGATGAATTTATTTCACTATAAAAATATTTATATTCAATCAAGAGCACTATAGAGAAAATAAGTAAATAAACAAAATATAGGACAGAAATATTCACAATGTCCAAAACTGGTAGGGAATTGATATCATCTTCTTGTTTCTAGAAGATGCAAGGAATACCTGCAAATCAGAAAGAAAAAGAGAAGGCTCACAAGGAAAATGGGAAGAAGATATATATGCACAGGCAAGTTTCAGAAGAAGAAACCCAAAAAGAGAAAAACCTTGGGGAGAGTTGCTCAAATTATTAGTAATCAGAGAAATGCAAGTTAAACCACAGTGAAGTGTTTCCTTAAGTAATTTACACTTAAAGATGTAGAAAGCTGGACAATGGCATGATTTGCAGGGATGTGGGGAAATAGAAATTCTCCAGCTGGCAGGATTATGGAGTGGTGCAGTCATTTCGGAGAACATTCCTCACCATTTTGTCAAATTAAGTGTATGCATACTCTATAATATTGAGCTCCTGGGTATGCATTCTCCAAAAGTGCTAATACAGGTTTCTAGGAGAATATGTATAAGGATATTCACTGAAGCATTATTTGTGAGGTCAGGCATTTCTAGGCAACCTGGAAGATAATCATTTAGAGAGTATAAAATGTATAGGATTTACCATTCAGTATTTTATAGAAGTAGGAGAAATATGAATTGAGCATAAAAGTATGGTCTTTGATGGTAAAGATAAGAACAGAATCAGATAAACTACAGAATACCATTTATATACATTGAAAATACATGTACACAGAAGAATAATATGTATATTTGCAAAAACATACAAATGAGAAACACACCATAAACATATTGTAATTGTTGCCTGTGTATTGAGAGGGAGAAAGGGAACAAGATATGAGAGTAAAATAGAATTAAGAGAGAGACAGATGACAGGTAGATAGACAGACACTGAATTCTACCACTGATATGGGCATATATTCTCTAGATCATAGAATGGTGGTTCATTTTAAGTGAAAAAAGGAGAAAAGTGAAGAGAAGAGCTTGTAAGGTAATAAGTAAAATGGATCATAAAGCGTTAATTAAAAAGTGAGGCAAAAAACGAATAGAAAACTGAGGCCAAAATGATAGATGGAAACCCAGCCAGATCCATAACCACATTATACACAAAAAAATAAAAAGGTCAAATTAAAACAAAAAGGAAACCTAACTACAGGGTGCCAATAAGAAAAACACTTTAAATATAAAGACACAAATAGGTTACAAACAGGTTATAGACAAAGATATATAATGCTAATACTATTCTAAAGTAAGTGGGAGTAGATTTATTAATATCAAACAAGGTAGACTTCAGAGCAAGAAATATTACCATAAATTAAAAAGCCCCTTTCATAATGATAATGGGGTCAATTACTCAAAAGGACAATGACCAAAACGTACACGCACAAAATAAAAGAGTTTCTAAGTACATGAAGCAAAACCTGACAAAAGTGAAAGGAAAAATAAGAGAACTCCAAAATTATGCTTATAAACTTCAACATTTCTCTCTCACTAATTAATAGAACAAATAGATTTTTTTAAAGAAGGCTTGGTCAACACGCAAATCTACTTGATGTAACTTACATTTGTAGAAGTTTCCATCAAACAATTCTTTTCAAGGGTCTATAGAACTTTTCAAAAATAAATCTGATTCTGTGCCATAGTTTATATAAACTTAAAAGGATTGACATCATACAAAATATGTTTTCTGAGTAGAAGAGAATTGAATTAGAAATCAATAACAGAAAGATATCTGAACAATATCCAATAATTTGGAAACTAAATGACAGTTATAAATAGTAAATATGATTAAAAGAACATATTATAAAATATGCTACTTTAAAATATTTTAATTATAAAATAAAATTAAAAAATTAAAATATTTCTAATTGAAATGAAAACATATCCAAAATTATGAAATGCAGATAAAACAAAACATATAGAATTAAATGTTTATATTAGAAAAAAAAAGGTTAAAAATCAATTAATTGAGTTGTTTATGTCTTAGGAAGTGAGAACAGGGATGGGGTATGTAGCTCAGTGGTACAGCACACACTTAGCATGTGTGAGACCCTAGGTTCAATCCCTAGCACTGTTAAAAAAAAAAAAAAGAAGGAAAAAAGAAAAGAAAGAAAAAGAAGAAAAAGGGAAAACTAAAATCTAAGAAGAAAACACAAAACAGTATAAAATAAAATAGAAAAACAGAGAATATTGATAAAACCTGAAGCTGGTTTTTTTAAAATTTTATTTATTTATTTATTTATTTATTTATTTATTTATTTATTTACTATATATATTTTTAGTTGTAGGTGGACACAATATTTCATTTTTATGTGCTACTGAGGATCAAACTCAGTGCCTCACTCATTCTATAGGAGCTCTGTACCACTGAGTCAAAACCCCAGCCCCTGAAGCTGGTTATTTAAGAAGATCTATAAAACAATAAACCTTTAGCCACTCTGATTTGGAAAAGAAGAAAAAAAAAAAGACTGAATTATTATTAACAAAAATGAGAATGGGGAGGCCATCACAGATTCATCTGATCATCTCAGTAGATGTAAAAAATAAAAGGCTGCAGGAAACAAGAACAATATGCAAAATTCAACTGTATTTTATACACTTTCAAGGAACAATCATAAACTTAGCATGCTATCTATAAGAATATCAAAAAACATAAAATACTTCAGAAAACCTTTTGCAAAAGACCTGCAGATGTGTACATGGAAGTATTGCTGAGAGAAGTTGAAGAAAACCTTAGGAGAGAATTATGTTTATAGATTCTAAAACTCAGTATTATCAAGATGAAAATTCTCCCCCGATTGACCTAGAGATTCCTTGAAATTTCAATCAAAATTCCAGGGGACATTTTTGCAGAAATCAACAAACCAATTCCAAAATTTGTATGAAAATATAAATGATTTGATAGCCAAATGTATTTGAGAATGAAGAACAAAATTGGAAGACTTAATACTACCTAACTTCACGACTAAGTCAAAAGCTATAGTAATAAAGACAGTGTGGTGTTGCTGTAAATATAGATATGCATATCAATGAGGCAGAATATATTTTCAAAAATATATCTGCACATAAATTTCAAAGACACACCCACACATAAATGAACAATTGATTTTTGATAGAGATGCCAAGGCAATTCTATACAGAAAGGATATCTTTTAACAGATGGTTTTGGAACAATAGATATCCATCCACAAAAAGGTGAAGACGGGCTGCGCATGGAGGCTCATGCCTGTCATCTCAGCAGCTCAGGAAGCTGAGGCAGGAGGATCAAAGTTTCGAGGCCAGCCTTAGCAGCTTAGTAAGGCTATAAGCAACTAGTGATACCCTGTCTCAAAACATAAATAAATAAATAAATAAATAAATAAATAAATAAATAAATAAAGCTGTGGATGTGGCTCAGTGGTTAAGCACCCTTGGGTTCAACAACCCTTGGTACCAAAAAGCAAAATGATGTTGAAGGAAGACAGGGAGAAACAGGAAGAGGAAGAGGAAGTGGTAGATGGTGGAAGGGAGAGAGAGTGAGGAGGAGAGAAGCTTGAAGGGACAAGGGAAGGGAGGAGTAGGAGGAAGAAGAGGAGGAAAGAAGGAGGAGCAGAAGACTGCCACATGTCCAAAACCATAACTAAAAGTGGATCACTGCCCTTAGTGTAAAACCTAAAATTATGAAACTTTCAGAATAAACAAAGGAGAGAAAACCTTAGTGATCTTGGGTTAGGCCAAGATTTCTTAAATTGGGCACAAAAAATACAGATTGTAAAATCAAAATAATTGATGAATTGAATTTCTTCAACATTAACACATTTGCTCTTCAAAAGACACTGTTAAGGCCAGGTGTAGTGACACACGCCCGTAATCCCCGTGACTCAGGAGGCTAAAGCAGGAGGATAGCAAGTTCCAGGTCAGCCTTAGCAATTTAGCAAGGCCCTAAGCAACTTAGTGAGATCCTATCTCAAAATCAAAAACAAAAGGCCTGGGGATGTGGCTTAGTGGTAAAACAGCCCTCAGTTCTATCCCCAATACCAAAAAAACACAAACAAAACCACTAAACGCACACACACACACACACACACACACACAGATGCTCAACATCATTTATCACAAGTGTATTTTAAAAGCACAATGAGATACACTTCATTGTCGCTAGGGTGGCTGCAACTACAATAACTGGCAAGACCAAGGACTGGTGAGGAGTGAGCAACTGGAAATTCATACATTTTGTTCTATGCCTATTGGATAATAAGTGCCTCAAAATATTATTCATCAGTCATAGCAGTGAGTGGCCACAAGTGCTATGAGTATGAGCCATGCATAGGACAAAATGGAAAACCTGAAATGGTCCGCACCCCCATGAAGCTAACGTGTCTAACCACACGTTCCCCTGTACAGGTGACAATTCTTTGAATTCGATCTCTTGAGGATTCCTCTTTCTCTAGCCCTGGGCTGATGCTTTATGTTGAAGCCAGAAGAGATTGTTTCAGCTGCAGCATTACTAGAAAGTCTTGAGGAAAAGGGATCCATTGGGGGTGAAATTTGACATGAAATAGATGAGAATGTCAGCTTCTGATTTGAGAGGGGAAGAAAGAGATGGGAGCCCTAAGCACTTTAGACTGATAAAGAAAAAGCTCAGAGACAAAACAAAACATACACGCACACACGCGCGCACACACACACACACACACACATACACACATGTACTGCAAAACTTTGTGACAAAAGTTAGGAGACAGCAAAAGCTTCTGCTACTGTAGAGGTGCCTGGTTTCCAAAGTCAGAGCTTCTCTGTGGAGGCCACTCTGGTACAGTGAGCAGGGTGGATCTACTGAAAGACAAGTTGAGTAGCTCAAGACTCTCAACAACTCTCTTCATTCCTCTTAGCTTTAGATCCCTGGAGGAGTAGATGTTGGATGAATCAATTGATATGTCAATGAATGAAAAAGCTGTCAAATGTTGGTATCATTTCTAGATATAAGGAATTTCAAAAGAGAGGGGAAAGGTACAAAACCTTTTCAGCAAGGAAAGGAACAGTAACACCCAGGATAACCTGATCCCTGTGTCTGGATCTATGAATGACTCTCAGGGAGAGAATGCAGCTCTGCTCCACATGATCTCAAGATCAGAAACCAGGGACTGGTGTCTGTAAGCTACAGGTAGCCAGGTGCAGGCTCAGTATACAGAGATTTCTAAATGATAATTGCTACTTGAAAGTGGAATTAGCTATCTTTAGTTGCTGACTGAACTTGTCACTAGATATCTCAAGCAGTGTCTAGACAACTACTTGAGAAGATTGATGGAAAAGGGTTTCAAACATAAAATGAGTGTCAAGAATCCAGTCCCAATTCTGAACCAAGAAAAACTGAGCTGTGAATTTGGACATGATGAGGTTGATGGGAAAGCAGAGCTCAAGCAGAGGAGAGACCATGCTTCAAGTTCAGATTGGAGCATCATCATCATGAAAAGATGTAGTTGAAGACAGATAGCCATCCCATTCCCGTGACTGGATTTGGTAAACAAACCTAAAACTATAAGGAAGATTTCCAGTGGGTGTCACCAGAGCCTGGGCTAGTCTATATGGTGCCTGGTGAAATCAGATGCAGTTACAGTCCCTTGCCAGGGAGCACAGTTTGGCAAGGGGAGTGCTGGATGGATTTTGCTGCCCTCAGCTCCTCTGAAGAGCACCCCTGACTAGGTAAATCTTACCCAAGTGCTCAGTGCAGTGGCCCTGGGTAATACCACAGCACACCCATGACAACATCTCCCGTAAGGTGTCCATGCTGCAGATGTGCATGCCCTTTCATAACTTTTCAAAGCATGAAAGTATTTTTTCCTAGGATAGGAGACACTTTTGAGTCCTCTTTTTCTTCTTAATATTATTAATAATGATCATGAAAGCCACGTTCCTGGCCCTTTGTAGTACACAGAGTGTTTTCACATTGTCTTACTTGATTCCCCACAGCAAACCTGTGAGCCACACGTTCCTACTGCTCTTATTTCACAGATGAGGAAATTGAGGTGTGGAGGGATTAAGCTAGAGAGTTGCAAAGGTTTTTCCTATACAGCAGGTATTTTTTACAGTTTTATACTCCTGATCACCATATAAATGTATTCATCTGATTGTGTAGACAATATAGGTTCTGCAAGGGTCAGTCCATAATAAAGGAAAAAGAAATCTGAAGAGCACTCAGTATTCTTAGATTCAGTTGAACCACCAATTACCCCATCCAGCACACTCACACTTCGTTCAGCTCTGCTTCCTTGTCCTTACTGCCAGCCTCAGTGACTTCTCCATTTCTGCCCCAGCTGGGGCCTTTCATCCTAATGAAACCCAACTTTTGGTCCATTTCAATAGCCTCTTATTCTTGGCTCTCTCTTATTTGGACACTCCCCACAAATGGCTTTACTCTTACCAACCCATCTGCTGACAAGTCCTAGGACCTCCCTTTCTTGACACTGTCTTGAAGGCAGCGCTCACTGGTAGAGCATCCAGGTGCTGCTCAGCCTCGGGTTCTGCTCGGGAGATGTCTATGTTGAGCCATGAACACTCTTTACAGGGTCTCCCTTAGCAACAGAAAGAGGTGGGTGGACACAATTTGACCTTCAAATGTGAACTGCTTGTGGTCACATCTTCAGTTTATGGGGCAGAGTTCAGTCTAGGGCCAGGATTAAGAACCTATATCAGTGTGTCAGGATCAGGGCTGGGGATTGACCAGTGGCCCAGGTCAGGGCTCAGATCTTTCTTTGTGTGAAAGCAGAAGTAATTCTTTCTGAGCAGCTTTATCTTCCCACGTGACTACTTACATCACTCACATCCTTGCTGCTCTCTCTCCTGTAAAAACAGATGCAATGACCTGACAAGGAGCAGCCCTCCATTGTCTCTGGATCTCAAACCTCTTGCTCTCTCCAGCGCTCCTCAAGGACTTCTCCAGTAAACACCCTCCCTCTCCTGGGATCAAACGTTCCTTCATCTAAGCTAGATCCATCATATCAGCCCACAAACACAATTCATGACTCATGTCTTTAAAAGTCTCTTCATTGACCCATTTTCTTAGGCCACTCTTTACCCTTTGTCACAAATCTTCTAGAAAGATTTTCCCTCAGTGCCTATTTAACTCTTTATTTTTAATTACATGACAGTAGAATGTATTTTGGTACAGTATACATACATAAAGTATAACTTATTCTATTAGGTTCCCACTCTTGTGGTCATACATGATGTGGAGTTACCCTGGTCATGTATACAGATACAAGGCTAGGAAAGTTGTGACCAATTAATTCTATCGTCTTTCCTATTCCCCTCCCTACTCCCTTACCTTTGTTATCCTTTGTCTAGTCCAATCTATTTCTATTATCCCCCTCCCCAACCTCCCTTGTTTTGGGTTAGCATCCACAAATCAGAGAGAACATTCAGCCTTTGGTTTTGGGGGATTGGCTTGTTTCATTTAGCCTGATATTCTCCAGTTCCATCCATTTACTGCCAAGTGCCATAATTTCATTCTTCTTTATGGCTAATATTCCACTGTGTATATACACCATATTTTCTTTATCCATTCATCTGTTAAAGGACACCTAGGTTGTTTCCATAGCTTGACTATTGTGAGTTGAGTTGCTATAAACATGGATGTGATTGCATCACTACAGTGTGTTGATTTTAAGTCCTTTGGGTATAAACTGAAGAGTGGCATAGCTGGGTCAAATGGTGGTTCCATTCCAAGTTTTCTAAGGAATCTCCATATTGCTTTCCATAGTGGTTGCACCAACTTGAAGTCCAAGACCCTGCACTTACTAAAAGAAAAAGAAAGCCCAACTCTCTAACATGTCAGTTTCAGAACTAAATTCCCCAAAAAGACTTCTAAAGCACAAGAAGTAAAATCAAGAAGCAATATATGGGATAGTATCAAACTGAAAAGCTTCTTCACATCAAAGGAAATAATCAAGAATGTAAACAGAGATCCTACAGTTTGGGAGAAAATCTTCACCACCAGTACCTCATATAAGCCATTAATTTCCAGATATACAAAGAACTCAAAAAACTTAATACCAAGAAAACAAATAACCCCAGTCAACAAATGGGCAAAGGAACTGAGCAGACACTTCACAGAAGAATTACAAATGGTCAAAAAAATACATGAAAAAAGTTCAACATCGCTAAGCAATTAGAGAAATGCTAATTAAAACTACACTGTGATTCCACTTCACTCCAGTCAGTGGCAGACATGAAGAACACAAGTGACAATAAATATTGGGGAGAATGTGGGGAGAAAGGCACCCTCATCTCTCTCTTTATCCTCCATCCTTTGCACTTGTGCTTCCAAACCCAAGCAGTGCTGTCACCTGCTGTGGTCACATCTGAGGGTTGTTTCCCTGCTCTACTGTACTGGATGTCATTACCTCTCTCCCCTGGTTTTCCTTCTACTTCTGATGCTTTTGGCAAATTCTTCTCTTCAAACTTGAGAGAGTCCCTGAGGTTTAGACTTGGGCTCTCTTCAATTCTTTCTTTGTTTCTATTATCTATCTATCTATCTATCTATCTATCTATCTATCTATCTATCTGACCCCAAGTAGACCCTTGGATTTACATTTAATCTCTGTGCAATGGATCTTAAATACATCTTTCTAGCCTTAAAGAAAGGCTAGAAAGCCTTTCTGCCTGCTCCGTAAATCCCTCTTATAAGCAGCTACTTTAACACCTAATGTGGCTCCTAGTGGGAAGGTCAGGCTTACTATGAACTCAGACCAGACTCTGGATTCTTCCTTCTACTTCCTCGAAACTCTGCTCCTTTTTTAAAGTTATTTTTTAATTTTCTTTGCCAGTACTGGGGATAGAACCCAGAGCTTTGCACATGCTAGGCAAATGCTCTACTGCTGAGCCATATCCCCAGCCCAAAACTCTGTTCCTTCCTCAGCTTTGCCCATCTCAGTTAATGAGTCAGTTACTTAAGACAAAAGGTTTAGCACCATGTTTGATTCCTCTCTTCTCTCACCTCCATTTCCATCGCAAAATGGTAGCTATTGGCTCTAACTTTGTATGAACCAAATGTTCTCACTTCTTCCAGTTCCACCACAACCACCTGGACTGAGATCCCATTATTCCTACCTGACTATGGCACAGTGTCCTTATTGGGTTCCCTGAATTTCTCTCTTGCCATCTCATCATCCTCCAAGCAAAGTTTGAAAGATCTTCTAAAACTCCAAATCAGGTCATGTTTAACCTCTTCAAAATCCTCCTAGAGCTTGTCAGTAAAGCTAGAATTAAAACTTACCTTGACCTGTAAAGTCTTACTTCACCTGGCCCCTGCCAACTCTCTGTTGGCTCTTAGAATTTTCTCCTTCATGACCCATATCCAACTTCACTAGACTTTTCTGTTTTCTGAACATACCAAGGTGCCTCTCTTCCTTGGAGCCTGTTATGGTTTGAATACAAGGTGTCCTCCCAAAGCTCCTGTGTTAAGGAAATAATGTTTGGAGGTGGAATGATTGGATTGTGAGAGCTGTAACTTAATCAGCCCATCCTAGTTTGAATAGTCTGGGTGATAATGGCAGGCAGGAGGAGCATGGCTGGAGGAGGTGGGTCACTTGGAGGCATGCACCCGAAGGGTTCATTTTCCTACAGTTCCTTTCTCTCTCTTTCTCTGCTTCCTTGCCTCCATGAATGGAGTCACGCTCTTCTGCTATATCCTTCCACCATGATGTTCTGCCTCGCCTTGGGCCCAGAGCTATGGAGTGGGCTCATCATGATCTAAACCTCTGAAAACATGAGGCAAAATAAAGTTTCCCTCTAAGTTTTTCTTGTCAGTGATTTTGATCACAGAGTTGCAAAGCTGACTAACTCAGGATCTTTGCCCAGATTGTTCTCTCTGCTGATAATGCCCTTCCCTCAGATCATCTCTTGGTGAACTTCTCATCATTCACCAGATGCTCTCTACCACTTACACTCTATTTTTATTTAATGACCTGCTTATTATTTTTCTTTATCAACTATGAAGTAGGCTGAGTATGATCAAGGACACTGTCCGTAGCCGTCACCAAGTCCTTAGCACCATGCACCAGGTCTCTCAATGCACACCTGGCATGCACAAATGAATGAATCTTTACAAGTCACCGTCAATGCCACACACCAGGCACTGAAACGTGCAGTTGTCAAGGATCTCGTGTGGTAGGATCTGAAGTCACACCCCTTTTCTCAAATCCCAGCTCCACCTCTACTAAGTGTGTGACTTTGGGCAAGTTTTCTCCCAGTGTCTTGGTTTCCTTATCTATAGAATGAAGAGCTCCCTCGCAGATTTAGTATGAACAGGTCAGAGATAATACATTTAAATAAAGTGATAGAATAGTGCCTGGCATACAGTAAGAGTTAGAAATGATTATATCATGAAACAGCAATCCTGAGGTCAGATTTCTCAATCTGGGCAGAATTGGCTTTTGAGGTGGAACAGTCAACTTATTGCTGCAGAAGAGGCGTCAGGTGCATGGTGCGATCCTCAGCAGCATCCTGGCCTCTAACGCTAGATGCCAGCAGCCCCGTTCCAGTTATGACAACCAAAAGATGTCTTTAAAAGTCCTCAAATGTCCCTGGGGGTGAGGAGGAGAGCAGTACCACTGCTGTAAGACATGCATTGTCACGTGCTTGGATGGATATGAAATTGAAAGTTTACAGGGTTTCAATAATTTGCCCAAGGTCAAAGGGCACAAGGTGGTGGAGCAGGGATTCCACCTCCTGTCTTGCTGGTGCCCAGGCACACTCCTTCCTCCACTGCTCACCATGATCAAGGCCCAAACCCCCCTGCCCTCACCCTGGCCGCCTCACACTCTCACAGATCCGTGCTAATTACACAGCAACGTAAAACTTTATATGTGGTTTGTTATTTTATATCCAGGAACATGGTCCACAGCCTTCATTACATAAAGCAGCTGTGTGTATAGTTGGGGTCTAAGTGCCATTTAGTGGTCAGCTGGATGTGGTGTTTTGTTTCAAGCATCACATTTCTTCTTTCCCTTTCCATACTTTGATTGAATTCTAAATAGAGGAATGAAGCTTTGCACAGCTTGAGCTCAAGTGAAAGGCAAATTCTCAATGACTGTCACCCCACTGTCCTAATGAGATTGGGAGACAAAGCCCAGAATTGCCATATGCAATATGAATGTGCCCTCCATGATTGTGTGTGTGTCCATCTACAAGTCACATCCGGTCAGGCCTGTGCTACCTGTGTCCCTTTCCCACTCATGTCCTGAAGGAAGCAAGGACTTTAGTGGAGAGATCTAGAGTCAGGCCTTCTGGCTATCAGCTACGTGTCTTGAATCTGTCATATCTCTCCTCTGAGACTCAGTTTCCTCATATTTAAAATAGGGGTGAAAATATCTATCTTACAATGTTTCTGAGATCCTTCAGATTAAGGGCCCTGCACACACTGGTCTGCACTAAGCCCCAGCTCCTTTCCCTCCTTCACTTGCCACATGGCCACATGCCACCCCAGCCCCACTCCAGTCCACTCTCTCACTGCTACCCTTTCTCTTCAGCCAGAACACTCTTCTCCCTGTCCCAGCTCAGTCCCTTCACTCTCATCATTCCCCTTACCTGGGGTGCAAACAAAGCTCTTTCCACCTATTGAAATCCTCTCTTCCTTCACAGACTAATTCAAACATTGCCTCTTCCAGGAAGATGTCCCTGACCCTTCAGTTCTCACTGACAGTGTCTGGATGATTACCACATTGCATCAATCACCTGCCCTTATCTCATTTTATATTTTTTGCTATTTATGTCTTTTTTCTTTATTTTAAAATATTTAACTGGCAAATATTGAGTATCTGTAAGGTGTGCAACATGATGATTCAGTAACATAAGTATACATTGTATAATGATGACAACAATAGTTAACAGGTGTTCTAAAGAACACCATCCATGCTGTTCTTTAGATCCCCTGAACTTGCTTTTAACCAATGTTGCTCTCTGTTTGGTGGGAATGTAAATTGATACAACCATCATGAAAAAGAGTATAGAAGTTCTTCTAAAAATTACAATAAACAATCTTCTTTCTGAGTATATATCCAAAAGAAATGAAATCAGTATCTCACAGAAACACCTGCACTTCCAAGTCTATTATAGCCATATTCACTCACATGCATTTTAATTTGCCACCTACATATATTTTGTTTTGTTCAAAGTTGTAAGTAGCCAGAGGGTAGGTCTTCTATTCATTCATGGTAATATACTACAGTACATATGGGGACTCAGTAAGTATTGGTGATTTAATACAGTCAATGCGTATCATTGCTGTTATATCCCTGGAGGCTGCATACATTTGGCTGTGCACACATCCCATCTGGAACCTGACATGCTAGCCACCTACAACCAGCACCAACAATATATGCAGACCAAGTTAGCTTCTCTGAATAGCAGGATGAAGAGCTTTCCAAGACCATGCAGAGCCATTTCTGGTGCAGTCTTATTTCTGACAATCCCCAGTGGCTTCTCCTACAATCTAGCTCTTCCCCATCAGTGATTGCAGTTCCCTAAATACATCAAATACTTAAACTTTCATACCTTTGCACATACTGTTCCCACTGCCTGAAGTGACCTCCCTTTTCTCATCCTCCCTGTCCAACTCCTACTCAAAGATTAAGTATCACATCTCCTTTTTAGCAAAGGCCTTTGCCTATCTCCTCTCTCCTAAGGCTTTCTTAGTTTCTCTCCCCCGACCCCTATGTTTTCCAAAATGTTGGTTTGCATTTCTGTCCTCTCAACTGGATTGCAAACTCTCTGAGGACAAAATCCTAGACTGATTCTCTACCATCCACTCCCCAACTGGGCTGGGCCACTGTGGGATTTTTTGTTTTTAATGAATGCCATCTTACATGATAACTCTAATCCCTGATTGCACCTCTGTGACCGTGTGTCTATATCCTGGCTGCTGTGAGAAATGCCGTTTTTCTAAATCCTCTCAGTCCCTATATTTTGGTGCTTTACCCCTCTCTAGACTGCCTTAAGGACTGCTGACCTCTGCCTGGCCTTGAAGTCAGCTTCCTTTCTGCACACTCCCCAAGGCAATCATGCCCTTCACTCATCAAGGATCAATTTCCAACCAAGGGTGGGGTAGAGAAGACAGAGCCTGTGGGTGGGTGGGAGGAGGCATGCCTAGGATAGGAGTCAGAGCTGGAGGTTGGTTCACACCCACTTAAAAATGCCAGAGTGGTCAGTGGCCAGCACAATGGTCCCACAAGAGAGTAGCCCTCAGGCAAAGCTTCTCCTTCAGGCCATCATGAGTAGAGGAGTCCTTCACCTCCCTCTATGTAAGTGATAGCCTTCAGCAGCATGGGCTCCAGAATCTGCTCAGAAGGCAGACTTTGTTGGTTTAGTTACGCTACAAGGCTTCTGCTCCTGCCCTGGCTGTTATAGCTTACAGATTCCTGGTACCAATCTGATTGAACAATGCAATTAAAATGCAATAAAAGGAAAGTGGGCCGGATGTGCCCCCAGGGAAAAGAGGCAGGAATCTGAGTCCACAGGCTCCTCTTGAGCCCATGTCTTTCTCATTCTGCCTTGGCTGTAACTTCAGAACTTAGAGCTCTAGTGTTGGGTTTGAGACCCTTAAAGATTATCTACTCCATGAGCTTGTTCACACTGATGATAGAGCACCTCAGCCCACACTCAGGTCCAGAGAGGACAGAATGACCCATGCTGCCCGGACTTCAGGACTTAGGACTTGTCATAGGGCTTTTTATACCACTAGGTGGGAGGAAGCTTGTTTGAAAGCCCAAAGACCCATGGTCCTGGAGAGCACTTTCCAGGGGCCCCGAGATTGTTTGATCTTTTCTATGGAAACATAATTGACACATCATACAACTCACCTATATAAGGTTTTTTGTTGTTTATTCAGAATTGTGTAACCATCACCATTTTAGAATATTTTCACTACTCAAAAAGAAACTTAATGCCCTTAATCTATGGTCCTCAATCTCCCCATTCCTCCTAGGTCTCTCTAGGCAATCAGTAATCTACTTTTTGCCTCCATATATTTGCCTATTCTGGAAATTTCATATAAATGGACTCATGTGAGCTGTATATCCTCTTGTGACTGGTTTATTTAGCATAGTGTTTTCAAGACTATCTCATGTTATAGCAAGTATCAGGACACCATTCCTTCCTACAGCCTGATAATATTCCATTATATGAATCCACCTCATTAAAAATTGTATATATTTGAAGTGGACACTATGATGTCTTGATATAACACATTTGATTTTTCCATTCATCAGTTGATGGACATTTGGGTCCTTTCCATCCTTTGTGTGAATAGTGCTGCTATGAACATTTATGTTCATGTGTTTGGATGGTTGTTTTCAATTCTCTCAGATAAAAAAAAAAAACACCTTGTTCTTTCATCTCATTAACAACAGCAGTGTCAATACTGATGAAGGGTCTAAAACCATGCATGCACTGACTCCTAGAAAAATAGTGGAGGATGGGAAGCTGGCTGCAGAAAGGGAGGCACAGAGAAGTTAATTGTTCTGCCCCTGGTCACAATCATCATGTGAGGCCATGGAGGAGGGAGTTACATCTGGCACCCATGATAATCTGCCACCAAAATGTTTATAATTTTAGGAAAGAAAGATACCAGGGAACTTTTGTTTAAAACAAGAAGAATTTTAAAAATACCAATGTGTATTCACTCACACCATCACTTTTAACTTGATCAGGTTCTTGTTTATTCACTATCTGCCTTGCTCCTTCTAATTCTTCAGTGAAGACGATGGCCTCCCTTTTGGTTGAATTAAGTCCTCCCTTCCCAATAAATTCACCTTGTCCTTACTAAGGGGACTGATGACTTTGTACGGAATTTTAGAGTTTTTTTCAAGGATTTCTCTTCTGTCACAGCTGCAGCACTCAGAGTGCTGTGTATGGGAAACGTAGCTATCCAGTACTCTGGTACCGTACTGTCTGGGCACTCTGGTCTGCTCAGCGTCTGTCACCAAGTATGTGTGTGGCTAAGATGCTGAGAGGCAGAAGTTGCTCTGGGCACCTAGGAAGTTTAACCATATGAAATTGCCAACAGGAATTAATTTCTGGACTTTAAGAGTGGTGAGTTCATATGGCTCATGCGATTTAACCTGGCACTCTGCAGGGTCCCCTTCCTTTCCTTCTGGTGTTCTTCTCAATGGGCCAGATCCTGTGCTCAATGAAGGCTTTATGTGCATACAGCCCAGCTGGTCTTCCTCACTCAATCTTCTAACATGGCCATTCTCCTTACCCTCAATCGGGTCCCCAAGACATAGGTAGAGAGAGGGGAGAGCACTAAGCTGGGGAGTCAGGAGATACGGGCTCAGGCCCTGGCTCCTCACTCTCTGCCCTCTTTCTCACCCATCTCCTGGCCCCTATCCTGCTCCCTCCAGGGCCTCTATAAGAACAGATGTGTTCCAGCTACCCTTGACTTCAAATCAAGTGACTTCCATTACCCTGTACATACAAAGGATGGACTCTTGAGCCCTGACTGGAAGACAGTCTCATCTTCTGCCACTGCTGTCTGCTCCAGCACCACCTAGCTGTTAGCAGTGCCCTGCATGCACCTGTGCACTCACATCAGGACACCCTGGCACCTGCTTCTCCTCTACTTGGAAGACTTAGTGCCTCTCTTTCTCTCAGTTACTTCTGACTTATCTTTCAAGACGCCCATCTTTGGGTCTCTGGGCTGTGTTAGGAGCCTTTCCTCTCTGTTCCCATTTCCTTGTGCTTCTGTGTTTTCTGGCACCAGTGTCTCCATTTTAATTGCCTCCTTGCATATCTATCCCTGTTTTCCTCTCTCACTGTTGGCTCCGGACAGTGTCACCAGATACATCCTTTAACCACTGAAGACAGGATAGAAGAGTCAGCAAACTCCTGTGTAACAGAACTAAGCAGGGCTGCTGTGACTCGGTTTCCTCATTTTGTAGAAATGGTCCAGAAATTGGGGGTTTACCTCTTGGCCTTCTCTAAGCCTTCATCTGTTTCGTGGGAAGCAGGAGGGAGTTGGTTTTAAGGGCTCTTTGAATTCTTACTACCTAAGAACCTGGGATACACAGCCTTACCCTTTCAGAGCCAGGCACAAGGATCTCTGCTGGACCCAGAAAAATAGACGGGAGATGACTGCCTAAATGGAAGCTTTCAAGAAATTCTAAGGATGATTATGTTCTGTTGCATTTTAAAATTTCATTTTAATTCAGCTAGTGTTTGCAGAGCACCTAGGAAGTACATGCTAGTGTGCATCATGATAAAAAGCTGTAAATACCATCTTCTGGATTTCATGTGACTGCAACATTTCCAGTAAGTCTACAAGGGCTCGTCCAACTGCTGCCCCTCTGGTTGTTCTCTCCCGCCAGAATCCAAGGAATACGTTGGGAGAGGCTGGTCCACGTTACCATCCACAAATTGGTAGCCGCTCTCCTACTCTGTGTTCACCGCCTAAGTGGCGGAGGTTGGCCGAATGGGGCCTCGGCCCTGGCGCCCTCTGGCGGCAACGCACGAAAGCTCCGGCCCGACAGGGAGCTGGCGAGGGGAAGGGGGAGGGAGGAGGGAGGAGGAGGCGCGGGCTGGGGAGGAGAGGAAAAAGTTGCGCTGGGAAGTTTGGAAAGTTGGGAAGTGGCTGCTGCGGGCTTCGCCTCCCTCCGCGCGTGTGTGAGGGAGCGAGCGCGGCAGCAAGAGAAGAGCTAGCGAGCGCCTGCCATGCCCATCAGACCCCGCCTCGCCGCGCCCCGGCGCAGAGCTCGCCCCGACTCCCTGCGGCCCGGCCCGGCCCGGCGCGGCCCGGCGCGGCCCCGGCCCCCGGTCCCCCGCCCCCCGCGCCGGGTCCTCCCCCCCCCCCGCCCGGCGGCCCCAGCCCCCCGCCCGGCCCGGCTCCGCGCCGCTCTCCCGCCCTCCTCTCTCCCTCCCTCCCGGCCGCGGAGCAGCATGGCGGAGCCCGGGCAGCGGCCGCGCGGCCGCCCGCCGCCCCTCTGAGCCGGGCTTGGGGCAGCGGGCGCCCCAGACCCGACACCCGCCCTGCCGCGCCCTGCGCCGCACTTGTCCCACTGCGCGCCCCCTGGAGCGCCGCGCACCCCTGGGACCTTTGCGCTCTCCGGGTGCCCAGCATAACCCGAGAGCCTTGCGCACCAAGGGATTCGGTACTGCCCCAGGAATTCAGCGTGTCCCTGGACCCCGACGCAGCTCCGGGACCCCCGCGCACCCCAAGACACTGCGCGCTCTCAGAACCCCCAGACTGGGCCAACAGGGCTGCGCGCCCTGGTGAGGGGCCCCGCCCCAGAGGGTCCCCCTCTTCCAACAGACGGAGCCCCGCCCCAGAGGGACCCCCAGGTCTGATAGGGACATCCAGCCACGCCCCAAAGGGCTTCCAGCATCCCGCGGCTGGAGCCCAGCGCTCCAGAGGCTCCTCAGTGCCCAGCTGGGGGCTCCCCGCCCTGCTAAGGGGGTGCCGCCCAGGAGGGTTCCCCGCGCCCAGCGGGCCCCGGCAGGATGCACGCCGCCCTGGCGGGTCCGCTGCTCGCCGCCCTCCTCGCCACCGCCCGCGCCCGCCCGCAGCCCCCGGACGGAGGACAGTGCCGGCCGCCCGGATCGGTGAGCGAGCGCCTGCCCCGCCACTCTCCCGCCCGCCCGAGCACTAAAGTCTTTGGGACGATGGTTTGGGTCCTGCCTTCCGCACCCATCTCAGCCCACTCGCTTTGCCTCTGCCCGCCGGGCGCAGTCTTGGGCGCCCTTCCTGGCTTCTGCCTGTCCTAGCTCTAGCTCAGAGCCAAGCCGAGCTGAGATGGGGCGCTCCCATCTCCCATTCCTTCTCCACTCGCTGACGCTCTCAGGGCTCTCCTTTCGACTTTTGGTCCTGTTTGGACGTTTCCTCTCTGTATGCCCCACTTTGACTCTATTTTCTGACTTTTATCCTGGCCTTACCCTACCAATCTCTTGCTGCCCACTTCTGAAAGTCTTCTCAGATTCCTTCCAAACCCCTTCGCGATTATATTCTCACACATTATGTGCCTCTTCTCAGGATTCCCTTCCTCTCCCTGCCCTCCTATTCTAACCTAAGGCAAACTTTCTCCTGGTACTGAATCCCACTTCTCTCGTCCTCTGCAGCCCAGGCCCCAGAACCTACTGACACAAGTGCCCCATTTTGGCGAAAAGGGGTAAAGTCCAGAGGAGAGAGAAGGAAATGCCAGGACGTGCTGGCTTAATATTTCCTAGGGGGTGGAAAAATTACTGGTTCTCCTAGCTTTCCTTCCAAAATCAAGAAAACCTTGATTTTCTTTAAGTGTTAATGCATTGGCGGTAAACTTGAATTGGAGGCCAGGAGATCAAGAAATTGTGTTGTAGGATCCTCCAATGCCGCCTTGTTAGCAGGGAATTAGTTGACCTTGGGTAAGGTGCACCTCCAGCAGACTGACTTGTACAGAAACAGGACACATTAGCTGGCTGGGCACTCCATCTATTTCCAGTATGCTGGGATTTACGATTTTTAGTTGTTAGTAAAGTAAGGTTCTGTTCCCTTACCCTCCCAACACATACTTTTCATTTGTGCCAAATCAGGTAGAAAAATGTTATGAGTTGACCAAAAGTTTACAAGTGGTCATTGAGCACTCCAGGGATTTTTTTCTGGATGGAAAATGACTTTGCCTGATAGAAATGATAGGCCCCTTTTCATTCCCCTTGTTCCTGACCCTAATCTGAATTTGGAGAACTGGCCCTGGTCTGCATGCCCCTACACACACGCACGCATGCACGCATGCACGCACACCCCTAATGGGAGCTTAGGTCATTGAAAAGGACAAAACTGGGGATAGAGACCAGGTATACATTTTTGCATTTTGCAGGAGCCTGGAAAGAACCCAGAATGTCTACATTTCTTGGGATTAATTCTATGGAATCCTCTCCTCCCAAACCAGAAATTGAGACTTGACTTGGCTTTTCGAGGTTTTAAAGCACTTTCTCATGGATGGTCTCAACTCATGGAGCAAAGTAGCTAACACCCCCGACCTGCCCTCCAAGAAGAAAACTGTATCCACCCTGATGAATGGGAAGTAGCTGTTGAAATAGGTGTGCTATTTTTAATAGGTGTTCTGCTTTCAAAGTGCTCTTGGCATGTGTCTTCTAATGGTTGGATTTAAAAGTTATATGACTTCCTCCCTTCTTGCCAGAGCAGGACTCTTGGTCCCCCTCTCCCCACCTTCCACATGAAACACCACCAGTGAAGGTTTGGCTTGGCCCAGCATGAATGTTCTCAGGTGGTGTGGCAGTCCTTGGCTCACACAGTGAAAGTTGGTCATAATGAGAGCTTCCCTTCATTGCCCACTTCCTCTGTGCCTGGCACTGCTCTGAGGGCTTCAGGTACATATATTGTATCCTTCAATAATCCCAACAGCCCCTGCTCTCACCCCCATTTTACAGACGAGGAATTGAGTCTATGAGAAGAGAAATGATTCACTCTAGAGCATGCATCTAAGATAGGGCAAAGCCGGGATTCCAATGTGGGTCTTTCAACTTCCAAAGCTCTTGCTCTTTGCCACAGCCCAAGTGAGTCTTTGCCTTCTGTCCCCACCTCCCCTGCCACCCTTCTGTGCCAACCTTGGCTCTACCCTGCTGCCTTCAGCCTCACTGCCTCTCCTCTCCTCTTATCCTACAGCAAAGAGACCTGAACTCTTTCCTGTGGACTATTCGGCGCCACCCCCCAGCCTACCTGTTTGGCACCATCCATGTCCCCTACACCCGCGTCTGGGATTTCATTCCTGACAACTCCAAGGCGGCCTTCCAGGCCAGTGCCCGCGTCTACTTTGAGCTGGACCTGACAGACCCCTATACTATCTCTGCACTGGCCAGCTGCCAGCTGCTGCCACATGGAGAGAACCTGCAGGATGTGCTGCCCCGAGAGCTCTACTGGCGCCTAAAGCGCCACCTGGACTACGTGAAGCTGATGATGCCCTCATGGATGACTCCTGCACAGCGGGGCAAGGGGCTTTACGCCGACTACCTGTTCAACGCCATTGCAGGCAACTGGGAGCGCAAGAGGCCCGTGTGGGTGATGCTCATGGTGAACTCTCTCACCGAGACGGATGTGCGCTCCCGTGGTGTGCCTGTGCTGGACCTCTACCTGGCCCAGCAGGCTGAGAAGATGAAGAAGAGCACAGGGGCTGTGGAGAGGGTGGAGGAGCAGTGCCATCCACTCAATGGGCTCAACTTCTCCCAGGTAGGCACACTCAGCTAGCCTGGAGCAGGCAGCCCTTGGTGCCTTGGTCCTCTTCTCTGCTTGTCTTCCTCCTCCAGCAGACAGCCAGAGCTGGGTCTTTCCTCCTAAGGGAGAGCTGCTTTCTGGCTCTGGGGCTGCTTTGGTAGGATGAGGAGGAAAGGGTGAATACTAGTTTGGGGTAAGAGAGTGTTTGCTTGTATTTCAGGGTTACCTGTTGGGGATATCCACTCCTTACTTGCTGTGCTTGCCTGAGCAGAAAGAATTTCTCTAAGAGCATCAGAGTGATCCAAAACAAAATGAGGGGGTTGCCAGTTTGTGTCAGGCTTTCCTGAAGCCCTGGTGTCTGGAAAGCAAGAAGCTGTTGTGAGGCTGTTGTGTGTACGAATTCCTGGAGCACTGTGTTGTACAGAGGAGGACATGGTGCCCAGGCTGGGTGGGCAGGGGAGGTGTCCTGGACCTGCCCTGATTACCAGTGGTTTGCTGCTTCAGTTTATGCACTGCAGAATTTCCCGGGCCTTTTCTAAACTCGGAGACTCTCGGGCTTCTTCCCTAAGACTGGGAAAAAGTCAGCAAAGACTTTGGGGGTTAATAATTTCAGAGAAATGTGTTTGCTTAAAGGTTGACAGTTCTGATTTCTGAACCTCAAGAGTGGGGGCAGAGAAAAGGGAGGTGCTTAACAGGTTTAAAGTCTCTGACTACCAGAGTCCTGATCCAGCAAAATATCATTAAAGGCCCTCTCTATGGGCAGAGGTCACTCGCAACTCACTGGCCCCGAACTCAACTCTGAGGCCCTGGGAACAATGAGTTCACATCTGTGCCTTGAGAAAGGGGCTGTCGTTCCTGGGATGGGGGCTCCCAGGCTGGTGGCTCCTATGAGGAGGCCCCAAGATGGGGTTCATGCTGAAACCCCCGGAGCAGGGAGGCCCTGAAAGGTGCATGTTCCGCCTTAAGGGGACAGTGCCATAGATGACAGAACCAGAAACTCTGCTACTAGAATCAGACCTGCTTGCTGCTCCTGAGATGTTGCAAGCTCTTCACCAGGGAAACCCTGGCAGAAACCGATCCCCCTTTCCGAGATCTCTGGCCTTTGTTTTTCCAGGGGAAATGCAATATTGTCCCCGGGGAGGTAAGAAGCCAGATTGATTTGCCGGCCAAATGAAAGGCGGGTTTGTCGGTTCTCCTGCTGGCTCTCCCATAATTGTGGAGTCCTTACCCAGAGGGGCCCGGTGGCAGGAATATTGGGGCAGTTAGTCACGCCCCGCAGGGTTCTGACTACGCCTGACTCCTTCTCCACGGGGGAAAATCCTGCGTATTCTCTGGCCCAGTGCTGATTCCTCTGAACGTAGCGGCTCTCTCCCTCTGAAGTGACTTTTCCCTTGCCAGCTTCAGGAGCTGATATTATCTGTGTTGGGGCCCCCCAGTGCTCACCGCCCATCTCATTTTGGAGGCAGGTTTGTGGGGGGCCTCTCTGCTTGGAGGCCTCATGTCTGGCCTTATATCTTTTTTAGGTTGGGCAGGCGGGGGATCTACCATCACTCTCAACACCCTCTTTGTACCAACCACAGAGGAATCCAGCAAGGGCTGAGGGGAGCCCTCCAGTGCTCTGCTTAAACAGCCCCTGGCTTTAATCTGTCTCTCTTAAAACAACAAAACTATCTTTCTTTGGGGTCTGGAAATGCTGCTGTACAACCAAATGACGGCTCTGCTAGGTTGAAAACATTTGCTGAGAAGTGTGTGAGGTTATGTTTTCGGAAAAGTTCCTGAGAGCCATTCATCGGCCGGCAAGGAGCCCACTGACAGTCTCCAAAGCTCATGTTTGAAGATCAAACAGACTCCAATTTCTGTTTCATCCCATCTCCAGCCTAGGTCCGCTCTTCAGATTGTTCTTGGGTCCAGCCCCTCACTAGGGCTGCAGAAAGCAAGTTCCAAACAAAAGAAACCAGTTCTCCTCTTGGTTCCCTAATCTACACACCCTTCACCACCTGCCTGAGCGTCTGACTGGCCAATTTGTCCTGTTATCATTTTGGACTGAGGTGATGAAATCTCTCCTCCAACCCCTTGGGCAGACTCGGGCTAACTGGAAAAGACGGGATTAAGAACCTGGGCAGATGGGGTCATTAGGGATCCCAGAACTCGAAAGTTAGAAATGCAACAGCCTACTCAGTAAAATTGCATGCACGCATGCACAGTTTGATATGAACATCTGTGATGCATTATTGTACCGAAATATCTGTTAAGTGCATCAGATTTTTATTTTTTCTTTCCTCAAAGCATTACTGTTATTGCAAAATATTTGGTTTGGGGGGGCGGTGAGAGAGGAAGGCTAGAAAGAGGCTTAAAAGAGTCACTTTCTGTTGAGGTCTGGGATTTTAGTTTTAATTTTGGTGTTCTGTTCTAAAAAATTATATGTATATATTTTTTTCTGGGTAGCACCACATTTTTGCTTCTTAAGCAGAGAAAGAAAGATTAAGTTAGGGGACTCCAGGGCCTGGAGGAACCACTGAAAACCTGGAAGGTTGGTAACTAATCTTGCATAGCTTGGAAGGTCAGGTCTGTTGATAGGTTTTGATCTTTGATTTCAAAATAAACCGAAAGCGCTAGATCCAACATCACCATGACTTTGCCATGTGACCTTGGACAAGTCAGTTCCTCTCTTTGGGCCCTGTTTTCTCTGTCTCTGAAATGAGACACCAGGATTAGGTCATCTTTCAAGCCCCTTCCAACCCTGACATTCCATAGGATGATTCTAATCAATTCCACGTGCCAGGCACCCTGCAGGAAGCTCCACATGCCTTTCCATTTCAGTGAATTCCCATAGCAACCCTATAGCTTTCTAAGGTGGGCACCCAGAAAGGTTGATGACTTGCCCAAGGTCACGTGGCTAATAAGGAGCAGAGCCAGTCTGCCTGCCTCTAAATGAAGGATATGTTCTTCCTGCCACTGGGACTGTTTCTCTAGATCTCTCCTGTCTAGGTATTTGGTATTCTCCTGTATACTTCCTTTAGTTCCGTCTTCTATTTCTGTCTCCCCTCCAAGAGTTGAGGGCTTAAATTTTATTTCTTGGTGATTTTGTACTTGTGGAGAAATTATTTCCTTTAGCTGTGAGGCCGGAGAGGGGATGGTGAAGGCAGATCCTCTGGAGGGCTTCCTGATGTGTGGTAAACAGCTCAGCCTGTGGGCTGGAGTAGGAGACTTATATATAATCTTGGGCAAGTCTTGGTACCTCCATCTAATCTATCCAGTGGGACAGTAGCTAACAGTCTTTCAAAGTGGAGCTGATTTTATGAGGACACGAGAAGACACTCCCTGTAGAAGGTTATTGAGAAGGTAAATAACTTCCTACCTGATGGTTCTGTGCTTGGCAGAGTCTAAACTGGCCCCAGAAAAGAGGAAGGCTACATGGGAAGCCGCCATGCACTTCTTCCAGCAGCTGTGTCCACTGTCCAACCTTTACTGAACAAAGGGAAACTGGCATATTAAGAGGTGGTGATGAGCCCCTGCCTTCAGGGGCCTGGGATACCTAAGCCTTGAGCCCAGACCTTATGACAATCTTGAGACCTGCAGATTCCTATCAGCTCTGCCTGCTGCCTCCAGAGACTGGTGCTGGCTGTCCCTACTTCCTCTGGGGAGCTCCAGTCTGCCCCCATCATACCCCTGTACAATGTGGGCAGTGGATGAGAAGACCTCTTAAGTTATATGGTTCTCCAAGAGATAATAAGAAAACAAGGATACTGCCATTCTGTACTTTGCTGTCCCGTTCAGTTTGTGTAGAGCCTGAACTCTGGGACATGCCTGCCAAATGTGTCCAAAATGTTTGTAAAAGTCTACAAGCCTCTTACCTGGGAGTTAGAAACCACAAAATTATTTGCTGAGCCTTGTCTCTGTGCCAGGTGCTACATTAGACCTCACAAGTATATGATCCCTAATCCTCATGGGAAAGTTTCAAGGTCAATTGTCATATCTGTTTTAAAGACAATAAATTGAAACTTGAAAAGTTTGGGTCATTTGGCTGTGATTACATAGACAGGCCAGGTAGACTCCAGGGTCAGACTCAAGTGTGTCTTTTTCTAAAGCCCATGCTTTCCAATCATCTCAGAGATGAATTGATTATTGTTTTTAACAGCCAATGGCTTTATCTGGTGGAATTTGTGTGTGTGTGTGTGTGTGTGTGTGTGTGTGTGTGCGCGCGCGCACTTGTGTGCACGCACATGTGTGGAAGTGGGGGGGGATTTTCATTTCTTACTAAAAAAAGCAAAATAGAGAAAGAGAAATAATTGAAAAGTGCTGAAACTGATTTTCTCCTTGGCTTATAAATTGGATCTGAAGGTAATTCTAAAATAGGAGTTTCCAAAGACATTCTGGGCACCAGCTGCCTCCTTGGAATGCATCCCCAGCTTTCCAAGGGACCACTGTGAAGGCCTCCCTAATACAAGCTAAGACTGCACAGTTGAATAAAGATAGATCTGGGTTTATAGTCCGAGTTCCTATATCTACACCCTGGGGGTCAGCAGGTATTAGTAAGTGCAGAGGAAATATTTGCAGAATGAATGTATTAATACCAAATGGTCAAAAACCATGACGTGACCATCCCTAATTCCCTTTTACCCCTAGCACTGCTGAATAAATGAATGTGTGAAGAAAGATGCACAAGGCACAATGAGGAGCATCCTTCTTGTACTTCAATCACTCCATGCCTTACATAAAGGATACAAAATACCAAAGTCATCAATGGGTTGTCTTAGCCTATCTGAGATGCTGTAAAAATCTCTTACACTAGCTGATTTATGAACAGTGGTAATTTATTGCTTACAGTTCTGGAGGCTGGGAAGTCCAAGACCAAGGTGCCAGCAGATTCAGTGTCAGGCAACAGCCTATTCATAGATGGGCCTCCTCTGTGTACTCACATGGCAGAAGGGGAAAAGGGAGGAACAAGCCCTCTCAGCCTCTTTATTAGGGCATTAATTGAGATTCAAAACAGGTACTTATCTTTACCCCATTACTACCTTGCCTATGACTTTGGGCTAGACCTTTTCCCTCTATAGATTTAGGTTGTCCCCTTTCCTATGAGAGTGTCAAGCTAGGTCATTTCCAGTGCCCGCCCAATTCTGCCATCTGTGGTGCTCATCCTTTGCCCCTATTTCTTAGAGAGTCTGAGCCAACCTCTGCTGAGACTTTGAGCCTGAGTTATCCATCATTGGCAGCTTGTCATTGGTGGGCTATTGATACCTTCTTGTCCTAGAGCCTGTTAGTTCTGGTGGGTGATTCTGCTGCTGGTCTGCAGAGCAGAGGGAGCCCTGCCTGTTATGGCATAGCCTCTGGCCACTGTCCATGCTTGATCCTCTCATTGCTATGGCTCCTCTCCCTCACTCACTTCCTCACTCATTCAGCCAAGGTACCTCAGTGCAAGATCTGGGAGCAGAGACCTGGGAATGGCATAGTTTTTGCCTGTGGAGAGCTCATCACCTGAGAGTGCTGTTGCTTTCTACCCTGAAAGATGAGCATTACTAGCAGTCTGTTACAACTGCGGAAACTGAGGCACTCGTGTCTGAATATTAGTCTGTGCTGTGTCATGGCTTTTCACTCTTTATAGAGAGATCATGTTCTTCCTTTTTTCCTCCTCTCCTATGAGCTCATCTTTGAAAATCAATCTCTAATTTCCCACTTCCATGGCCATTCTTGAGTGCTCCAGCCCTCTGAGCCTCCGCAGCAGCCCTCAGGTCCACAGCATTAGGCCCTACCATGGGGCCTCCTGTGGGATCTACATGCTCTCCTCAGAATAAAAGGAGCA